>VOMN01117668.1:0-21369 GCA_014899125.1 Orchestia grillus | reverse complement strand
CGATGACCGAGAGCTTTATTCTTGTGAAAGGTTTATTCGTTACTCGCAAAGTAGTTTTCCAATTTTTACCCCCCAAGTTCGTTCCCCAGAAATCTATGCTCTTTAACATATTCCTAATTTCGTCACAGACCTATTCTTGCAGTAATTGGAACGTATGCAATATGCATTGTCCTAGAAAGAGCAGTACAGGTAAATCACAAAGGTGTGCTCTTCCTCCATGACAACGCCAGACCGCATGTCGAGCGAGTGGTCAGGGATACCATACAGCCACTTAGGTGGGAGACTTTGTGCCATTCAGCTTATTCACCTTACTATGTGCCATCCGATGACCACCTCTCCAAGCCCCTGAGTTTTACCGCAAGGGGATCGAACAGCTCGAGACACGTTGGCAGACGGTGCTGGATGCCGATCGCGATTACTTCGAAGACTAAACATAAGTTACACGTACTGTGACGCGTTTTATTTTTCCTTTAAAAACGGAAAGAAAGTTTTGGGTTATCTTATATTTCGACATCACTGCACGGCGCGTCGGTCGATATCACAACCTCTCATCAGCACGCCGGACTTCAATATCTGATACCGGCGGCCTCGCGTCAAAGTTGTTCCACAGCCTGACCGAAGTTTCGGACATGCGAAAGTTATTTCCTATTTCTAATCTGGGTTTGCGATGCGCTAACTGTGGAGCAAGGATGTAACCAAATAAAGTTTCTACTGCGAATATTACTTGTAAATAGATTTTTTTCGAACGTTAGTTTAAATTCATGATATATTATATGTTTCATAAACAGATCAAGAAACATTCGAAAACTCGACAGTGAAGCCTAATTTGTTCATAAAAATTTATCAATACAATCGTAGGTATAATCTAAGGTTCAGTATCACATTAATAAAGTACGTCATGAAGATTTCAATCTACCGTATTTAAGAAGTATTTCAAAAGCAAGCGTTACACCCTACCAATTAATGTATTATTTCAAAGACGCACGAGTCAAGCAGGTTTATAATCCGAAGCACATTTCTCCAGAGAGCGCTAAGCCTTCTTTCTTGTCGACGAAACTCAGGCAGCATTTTGTTATAATGCGCTGGTATAGCTTGCCATCAGTTGGATCATGTAATTCACTGGAATGGAAACAGGAATATTCAGGTTTATTTTATTTAACATACTGTCGTTATGTAATGAACGATATGTAAATTGTACCGTTTGCTATGATTATAATTGAGGAAACTGTGCCAGTATCTAGTTATTAATTATAGTTAGAGTGCCGATAGATCCTGCGCGACACAAAAGGACGAGACGCGTTTTACCTTCATTGATGTGCTAGATTCTTTGAAAATTATTCTGTATTGATAAATCTAGGCAGAAAACGTTTAGATGTTCAATGAATTTTCTATTCTCAGGACTTTATGAGATCACGGGTAGGTTAATGTAGTTTTTTTAGAAGAATACGCACTGACGTGAAGAAGATGTACAAATCACTGAGGAAATGAGTCGCAAAATTATTGCGTTTGAAAAATTAGACTTGTATCGAATTTTACCCTTTTATTGCGGCTGATAGAAATTTTCCATTGTCATGTACTTCCATTGTCTTGCAACAAGTCATTATAAATTTTGCAAAAAATGAGTTTCACTCAATAAGTTGAATCTTAGTGCTTACAGAATAAAAATATGATAAGTTTTGTTTTCAAGTGATCACTAACTCATTCGCTAATAGTTCGTGGTACTAAGACACCAATTCAAATGAGATCAATTCGTTTTCTGAATTGCGAATGACTACGCACTTGCAGGTCACTCGTATCAGTTTGGGACTCCGTTCTAGGTAAGTTGTTTTATAATTTAATTATTAACGACACCGTGCACCTACACGCTACCCAGTCAAACTTTTCCCCGGAGTATCTATAATTATCTATAACTTTGGCTGCTCAAGTGTTCATCGAAATGGTTGGACTGGGTACGCTTGACACGCACGAATTTATTTTCAATATACCGAATTAATGAAGTAACGCAGTGATGTAGTAATGAATAAATGAAAGGGCAAGTATGATATTCAAATTAATAGTTTAAATAACTGAATTTAATAAAGGACACGAAAGCAAGAGTATTCGTCTGCATGTAACACGACCGCGGGCAGCTAAAGTTAAGTTCTCCGACTACTGATCAATTCAAATTAAGTGCTCTCACTGCTGATCAATTTAAGATAAGCGCTCTGGCTACTGATCAATTTAAGCTACTGATCAATTTAAGTTAAGTGCTCTGACTACTGATTAATTTAAGCTAAGTGCTCTGATTACTGATCAATTTAAGTTAAATGCTCTGATTACTGACCGAATTAAGTCAAGCGTTGTGAGTACGGAACAATTTAAGTTAAGCGGTGTGACTACGGAGCAATTTAAGTCAAGCGTTCTGACTACTAATCAATTTAAGTCAAGCGTTGTGACTACGGAGCAATTTAAATCAAGCGTTCTAACTGGTGATCAATTTAAGTGAAGCAAGCACTCTAACTATTCATCAATTCAAGTCAAGGACTCTCACTACTAATCAATTTAATTAAAACGTTCTGACTACCTCCTTTGAAATAAATTGCTTCATTCTTTTCCTGTTTGATCAACGACTAATCATTCACAAGTTCAAGAAACGCCTTCAGGTTCTGGAAATAATTAATTGGTTAGAAATATTATTTTCAGTGTTCAAGTGGACTTCACGACTTCCATCACTCAACATCACTCAAGCGGTGCAAATATCTTAATGTGCGAAGTTTTGTGCCTACTTGCGTGTGTCTTGAATACTTTAATAATGATTTCTGTTCTGTGTATCAGGGCTTCTTGAACATGTATTCATTCTCTAAGAATGTTCTTCTGAACAAAAGTGTACGGGTAATACTTAAGAGAAATACTTAATACTAACAATATTTTTAGAAAGCAATATGAAAATGTAATTTTGGTCGAAGAGACGTTCGAAGCGCCACGAATATGCGTACATTGTGTAAACGTAAATATTTACACCCATGCAGACGGACCTCGACTGACTCTTTAATTAAGAATCATTCCCTATTCATTTAGTGAAAAAATAATGCTCATCAAGTCACTTTGTATACATACTTCATTCTCAACGAGGTCCACTACTGCCAAAGCCGGAGAGATCTGCAAACTTTTGCCGTCAGCTTAGCAAGGCACATAGACATCACGGATGTATGTAGCAACGCGGCAACACAATGCCCGATATCTTGAAACTCCATCTATTGTTCGAATCGTGACCGAAACGAGAGGCATATCTTAACCTCCGTATTTGCATGTCAGTTATTACAAAAATTGTTGTAGCGTCAAGTTAATATGGAACGTGTGTTTAGAATTCAGGTGTAATGGGCCTACATATCTTTAGATGTTGTGGCAGAAGAGGCTGAGCAGTGAATGATGGTAGCTTTCCTCGGTAAACTGAGCTGCCTTAAATACAAGTTCCGTGCTGCTTGATTCTGTCCCAAATTTTCAGAAAGTTACACAGGAAGATCTCCATTGGGGTATCTATTATATATGTAAATCTGGTGTTGCTCAGGTTAAGCCCCGCATGTGCTTAAATTCTTGATTAATACATTTTTTCAGATTTCATCAACGAAGTTAATTATTTGTATTTCTATTTCCATGTTTCATTATAAATTTGTAAGAAAGAAAATACTTTTGAGCAGAGTAACGACGCATAGAACTGTAAAATATTTACATTTAATCAAGGGAAGGTCGGCACATCCTGTTCGGCGTCGCAATCGATATCGCGCTGCCTCGTAACGAAGGGCGTACGAAGCTGTTGTTGCAGTGTCAGATGAGCTCGCTGATTATTATACTCTAAACAAAGACCAAGTGTGGCGATGTGAGGGTAGTGAAGTATCAGCTCTTCATAAAGGATCCTTCACACGATCAATCAATTTCTGAAGACTGTGTCGGGAGACACCCAAATATGGGCAATAAATGTTAACTTTACCTTCTATTCTGTAGGTAGGCTGGAATTCAAACCGGAGCGTGTTTTCAAGATTTAGGAAGCAGTTCTAAAGCCTTCGCTTCAGTATGACGTAAAGTTATTCATAGTACTAATACATATTTTGATGGTAGCATTTATTGCAAGATTGCTCCGTGTCTGTTGCTTGTAAAACAGTCATGAAATAAAGAACAAAGCGAGTCTTGATATCGCTGTCGAACTTAAGACTTTGACTGCGATTCTCCACACAGGAAATATTTCATGTCGGCAGAAATTTCCGATGAGAGTTTAAAATTGAAGGATTTCACTGTTAAAAATTTGGTTTTCCTATTCATTTTTCCCCTAATCCCGACTAGCTTATTCAAGAAATGAACACAAATTTTATGAAAACTGGAAAATTTGTATTCAAATAGGTTAGTACTTTCATTACGTTAGGTTAAGTTAGATGATCGCGTGTACCATATATGGCACACGTCGCAGTCAAAGTGTTAAGGTTCGACTTTTCATAGACGAATGAACTGGTTCAGGGCTTGCGTCCGGGCCGTCAAACAGAACTAGGCAGAGTATTCTAAAGTAATCAAAAGTTAGGCGTCGGTAACAAGAGACCTGAGATGTCTCTTCAGCAGCACGTAATGCTAGGTGAGGCAGCGCAGTGTGTTGAAATAAATTTTGTTCAGAATTCGTTCCGTCTATACGCCAATTACATTTTTGCACGCAACTGAGAGAGCTGCCTTCACCGATTATATCTAAAGTCCTTTTTAGCCAAAATTAAATTATGCCATGGTTGATTTATATATTTCTGGGTAACTTATATAATAAGATGATAAACCTTACGTCAATGTCAAACTCATAAAATACATTGAGTTAAAACTGAGCCGATCAGGGCGTTACATACACATATATATATGTAGGATATCAAGAGGCCTTTGAAAGATTAATGGGAGATGTCCCGAGGTAAGAGAGACTTCCCAGCTTTTAGAAGCACTTAAAAGCCCGCTAAAAAGGGCTAAAAAAGTTGACAAAATCCTAAACTGAAGTGCGAAAAAGCTGTACCTCAAATCCAATGCTTTTTAGTTGTTGAGTGATCTAAAAGCTCACGGAAGACGTGACTTGATAAGTGCGCAAGACGATTTTCTCTAATGAGAAAAATAAAATAGGTTGGTGGGTGCCACCTGTCCACAGCGACCTGTGCTATGAGCCGAGTAGATATCGAGGCTGCTCGGAATGTCTGCGACGACAGCTCGTGGATTTTAAATGAAACTAAAATTACTATGAAACTACACAGAATTTGCTTTCTGGCAAAAAATATTGTATTAGTTGACATTTAACAAATGGAGAAGCGTACATTGAGCACCGTATCACATTGTACATCGGAACATTGACACCGTGTAGGTTTGACGTAGGGACTTAGGCCCTTGTGAAAACTTTCAAATTTACGTATGGATTTATTTCGGCGAAATCTAATTCGAATTAAGAAGCACAACACCCACAAGGCTGGTAAAAATATTCTCTTCTTAAAAAAATTAATACTTAATGCTCCTGAGCTTTCGAACATAGCATTGCTCATCATCAATATATTGGTTAATCTGCCTTGATCAAGGCAACAAATCAAGGTAACAAATGTTTAGCATTTGTTAACTTGATTTGTATTTCAACACATGTACCTGGTTTCATTTTTTATCGTAGATTTGCCATGTACTGATGATGCGCAATGCTATTATCAAAAGTTTCAGAGTACAATTTTATTAAAGACGAGTATGTTTTTTATCTAACTTGATGTAATACTTCTTAATTTCACAATTATAGTTACGATACGCTAATCAGGTTGGATCCATTAGTTTGACATGTCCGCACATTAGTTACGATTCACTGATTAGGTTGGATCTCATTAGTTCGGCCTGTCAACACAGCCGAAAGTTCGCTTCATTAGGATGGGATAAAACCCCAAAGATTAAATCATGGAAGCAGGAAATTCAACGAGCTCGTTGTATTCTTTGCTCCATAAGAATTTGATCTCAAATATTTTTGTTCAGCACCGTCATTGATGTCGGTGACTCCCGTCACTTCAATTGCCGTGATGAACACCGCAATTGAATGCCCCTCTCCGATAACTTCTGCACCCTGATTACAAGTCTGGTTCACAAGTAACATCTACGAGCTTTGCCTTGACTATCTTCAGGTAGAGCAGTCCTCTCTGCTGCCACAAGGCACAAACACCAGACTAAGGACACTCAATGTTCGTTTCAGGAACTTCAGAAGAGTTGACACACTGAAGTTTGTAATTCAGATTCAGGGCTTGGCAAAACTCTCCCCAACTTCTGTCGCAGCCGAGACGAGACGCGTGAAGCTTGCAGGAGACTCTCAAAATTAAGGTGATAAATTACCCAAGAAGACCTGTTTTGGACAAGCCTTATTCTCCATTCGCTAATTTTCTAATTATACACGCAGTGTAAATGCACATGGTTCCTTTAAATTTTGTGACTTGATGGTACTTTCGATTGTCCTATCACAAGGCTTGCGTTTTTACATGCTTAATGTGAATGGATGCAGACTCTGGTTTCACGTCTTATTTTACGTGACTAGTGCCTTCAATTGACCAAGGCTTGAGTGTTCACCTTCCTAGTTATAGGCTTCTGTTGTCAAGCCGCGAATTATTCTGCTCCTAATTTTACCGCTTCAATTACTCTCCGAATTATGCAGCTTGTACTTTTAGCACTCTAATTGAACGACATGGTCTAAACTTCCCTGATCCTCTGTTGCTAATTACTTCATACTCTAAGCAGGAAATACAGGGTGCACCGAAATTACCATAACGCACTCATAAGATCGGAAAAAGGTTGTTTATCGCAGAGTTATGTGACTAGTTTACAGTTTATTTTAAAGCTAATGATTTTTATTGCTTATTTCAGAGTATTATAATTCAAAAGGCCAAATAATCTAATGGTTGTTGATCGAAATGCTATCATATCCTACAATAAAAATAGAACGAGTAATTCGTCCAGAGCCAAATTATATAAGGTTCGTTGTGAAATGGAATGGAAAGTTGGGAAAAAATTCTAAAAAACTGGCGCAGTCAGTAACTGACCAGGTCAAGGAAGAAAAATGTCCGTTCGGACGTCGCAATTCATCAGAAAATTGGAAATAAATTTTTGCGAGAAAATTGGCCGCACGAGCAGAGGTAAGTCAGACTTCAATGCACCGACGTACAGGAGAATTTAGGGACCTACCTCTGGAAATAAACCGAAAAGGCCCAAGCTTGAAATAATTCATGAAAGAATATGCTTGCAGATATCGACACATCCTCACTCTGATAGTGGGAGGCATGCTACCCAATTTGGTCTTCACTAATGGGAAGAAGTCCAACGTTCGACCAAATCTCTAGCCAAGAGAACGCCAGAGTTTGGGGCAGGAGCAAGTCAGTGGAAGGCAGAAGATTGTGTCGACGTCAAGCTTCACTGTCCATGAAGGTGTAGGCTGCGCTCACTGCTACTGGAAGGTTTCCTTTCGTTTTTGGTCTTTCAGGATTATGATAAACAGCCAGCCTTTTATATTCGACATCTTAGAAGCAAAACTAATGCCGTGGGCACGTGGTCACTTTGACGGGGAGCTTTGGACCCTTCAACAAAACTCCGCTCCATCGCACAGGTCCAAAATGATCCAAAGTTTGATTCAGGCATACACTTTGGCGTTCACCAGCAAAGATGAATGCCTCGCGGAGTTCGAATCTGAACCTGATTTTTTTCGGTGTGGTTCATTTTAGAGAGCAAGAGATGCAGCTCTCATCATGCATCGCTCGACGGTTTGGGGGCTAAGCTGCGTCGAGGGTGAGCTTTGATCCGACAAGACACTGCGTGCTGCTTGTGAAGCCGCCCAAATACGATTCAAAGATGGTGTCTAAACTAACGGAAACCATATTAAATTATTCTTCTCCATGGTTTTCAAGCCATGCTCTCTACCTTTAATTTCATAAATAAAAATTTCAAAGTCACAGAGAAACCTAACAAAACCTGTATTGCCTTTATTTTGGTGCACTCTGTACGGTAGGTCTCACATTTCATTATAATACATCTAAAAAAATTCCCTGCTGCGAAAACCCGCACATTGCAGTTAAAGAAAAATCAATCGCTGGAAGAGTAGCTTATGAAAACATTTGCTCCTTCACTGAGAAGATTTATCACTCAAGAATTTTCTTCAGAATGACTTTGCGATTTCAAAGTTCGATGAAAAAGGCAAGTTCCATCCAGCACGGAGGTTGGCATGGATATTAAAGCCGCCGAGGTCAAAACTTCAGAACTCTGAACACAATCCAGCAAAATTCCCTTTAGTTTTAATCATATAATGTAGAACAGTATTACAACGAATCGTGTCGTTTGTGCTAGGCTTTGAAATGAAATCCACTCTGGTCTGACGAAACATAAATAATATTTATGTACTTTGTGCTCGCAAAAAAACGCAAGTTGGAGACAGTTACGGACGTCTGAATTAGAAGAGCGCAGTATCACGGTTGTCGAAAACAAGTACTAAGCGATGTCTTGTATCACCCAATAATTAAGATACACAGATGCGTCGTTTCCTCGTAACTTGAACTCATTGCTGAGTCCCTGCAAAGTTTTACAGTGTTTTTTCTCGCAAATTCAATGCATTCCTGAATCCCTGCCAAATTTAAGAGTATTTTCTCTCCCTAAATTTAACTCATTACTGAGTCCCTACAAATTTAGAGGGCTTCGTTTCCGGTAAATTTAATTCATTGCTAAGTCCGTACAAAATTTCAGGGTGCTTTTTTCCCCCGTAAATTGAGTTCATTTCCCTCCCTACAAAATTTAGTGTTTTTTTAGCAAGGAAGAGGAACGATCATCAGCGAAAGTTTGCTTCATTACACGTAAGATTAAAGACACTTCGTCAGTTCCAGAGAAAAATCCTTTCTGAAACTCAAAATCCTTTGAGGCCTGAGGGGAGAATTTTAGAAGTTAACCATCAAAGGAAGCCCTCAGCGGGTCTGCTTCCATTATGGGGGATGCAGTTTAGGCCCTTTGCATTTTAAATTGCAGAGCAAGAAAATCAACACCAGCCCCCTAGCAAAATATCTGACTCTGCATGCATGCGAAGAGCTGTTGACAACGCTAAAGAAGTACGAATAAATGAAACTCTTAATGTAATATTTTCCAAAGTATACTAATATCTAGTGAAACATCAACTTTACTTCTGCATTACTTTATGCGTTGACATGGGTGCATAGGTGTCATATCTTCTCCAAGTGGGAAAATTTAGTCAAGAAACAGTGTGCCAGCTGTAATTAAGTTATTCATACGCTTTTTTGCGTTGTTGTAATGATGCTTTGGAATCAATTTCAAACAGTGATTTGATTACGAACGACGGGGGAAATATGTAAATCGTTCTCTCATTGCTGTATATAATTCAATGCGTTAGGTAGTCACCTATCAATCGGAAACGTGTTTGCGTACGTAAGCTAAACTTTGGAAAAAAGGATGTCTAAATGCTGTTTTAGAATTGTAGTATGACATTCGAATCGGTGCGGTAACTTTCATTTAAATTACTGATTTATGATAAAAACGTCATATGCATTTCATTCCTTCTACCCAAGTGCTAAGGTCTTTTTTAAGTGAAAACAAGGCTGCGTTTTAATATTTTACGGACCAATTAATCCTGCTCTGAGGGCCGAATTATCATCGGGCCCTGAATAATATTATTTCATAATAAAAATTATATAAGGATGCAAAATGAATGTCTGTGAACCTCAAACTAACAGACATTCATGCAACATGCATATGTATAGTGAAGGAGATAATTTGATATAACTTAAACAAGATTAGTATGTTCATTTCACGATTCGAAAGATGTTCTTTAAGACGATGACGATAAAACACTGAGCAATTTCAGTCCAGTGACCAAGTTCATCAGTTAAAAAGAGGATTTGAAGAGTTTTTTCAAAGCTCCGGAATCGATGTAGAAGCAAACAACATCTACGTGTACTTTCAACTGTTTCGTGAACACATACAACACACGTTTTCGGAAAATAGACATACAATGTTCTTTGCATGTCAGGATGACAAGGCTTCCACCATCACTCTGAAGTGCCACTGTGAATTATTTTTGTCCATATAACTCGTTAAAATTTGTGTTTTACCAGGAATATTGCACAAAAGCGCTTCAAAGAGGCTGACAAACGGTCTCATGCGATACCAAGACTGAGATGATCGTTGGGAGCTGAGATCTACGTGTTGAGTGGAACGTATGTAAATGTCACAGAAACTGGTGTCTTCGCGAGACTGTGGTTGGCGCCGGTATGGTGGTTGTGAATAATACTGAAGCTTAGATTAGAAATAAAATAATGTATGACCATGTTGAAATGCTATAATCCCATAATATTATAATGTTCTTGGAATGTTGTTTTAAATGAAGGTACTAAGTACCATTATTATTTATCTCACAGGCTAAAATAGCAATCAGGATATCAGGATCTTGCCGTTGCGTTAAAAGTACCTTGGAGTTAAGGAACGATAATTATACTTTGTTTTAACTTTCAATAGATGCAATGAATTCATTTGATGGACCTGGAATTCGTTTTTTAGAAATTTGATAGACCTGGCACTTTCTTATGTAAATATATTAACTCTGTTTTGACATGTCAATGAATTATCTTTTTACGATGTTAAGAAATTAAATTTTTGACATGTTTACGCCTCATGCAGTTCCAATAATTTCCCATTTTAGGTAAGCAATTAAACTGAATTAATCGTAAGATACTGAGTTGACTACGCGCTCCTTGCACCTTGTATTTCTCATTTTTAGGCTCACTACAAAAAAATGAAAACCAATGAATCAATTTACTCTGTTCCTCCGGTACGAGGTATCACAGGTTTTTTCTTTGTCCGTCTGGATGAATATATTGACCCGATTTATAAATGACAGGATAAAAAATCACGGTAAATAATAATACATTCGGATAAAACTTGGATCACACACGTACGTCTGGCGACGTTTCAATTAGAATTTCGAGAAAATAATCGGCTGGAGTAAAGCATTAGCAGCTCTCACGCGAATGCTAAAAGTGGATATTCCTGCTGGAGAAAAAGGCTAACGAACTCTTATTTTCTTTATATGAACATTTGGATTTGCCCGAAATAATCGCTCCTCACGAAGGCATAATCGCTCAAGCAACGTGTCGGGTCTGGCAAACTACTCGAGCAGCAAAAATCATTGAGCTTCTACATTGTTGCGAATGTATAGCCTTCATTATGGCCCTCGACAGTGATTATTTTATCGTTAGATCTGTATTCAGCCTGTCCTGTGCCGTATAAAATGAGTGAACGTGAGGTATTAAATTAATTTTTGCAGATATCAAAATGATTGTTTTTTATTATGAATTGTGAATGACATTTTCGATTTATTCTTTTTTTTATCCGCTTCAAAAATGGAAAATTTTTAATTACTTCTAAAGGTTTCTGTATTTTTGGTGTTCCAGTACCTACGTAAGGCCTCGTGTTGTGTTATTTAGGTCGATATTGGGCTCAGATTTAGCTCCAGTACCTACGCAAGGCCTCGTGTTGGATTATTTAAGCGGATACTGCACTCAGATTTCGAATACGGCAATCAGCGCGGGCGAACCAGCAATCGGTAAGTCCTCGGAAATGAGAGGCGATCTTCAAACTTCAGCTCACTGATCCCAGGCTTCCAGCGAGAGGCTTCCGTAAAGCTCGAGGATCAGTGGCTGAACTGGTATTGCCACGCCTGTGAAGTTATTGCTTTGGGCATGGTTGCTTGTTCGTTTGATCGGAACTTACGTTCCATTGACGAGTTCACGGACGTCAGGCAGCAGCAGTGCTGGTTTCTGGAGGCTGGTATTTTCGCGTACGAGCTGCTTCTGCTTGCTAAATAGATTCCGTAATAAAAATGTGGGTAACCAGTTGATGTGTGAAATGTGGTTAACAAGAATGATAGCTTGTTGCATTTCTCATTTATTTACTACCAAACACGCTATTGGGTAGTGTAATATTTGTAAGGTCTTTGGGAAGAAGATTAGCATCACTTCATTCGTTCAAAAATAGGGTTGTGTTGTAATATGAATGGAAGACTCTTTCCAATAGATTAAGTGAAAATGTTGCTCAAATTTTCAATCACTTAATATGAACAATAATGGAAGTTGGTAATGTGGCAAAAAGTCATAAATATGAAGAAAAACTAGAACTTATTAGCGAAACTATGACCCACATTTGTTATTCTTAAAATTATGATAAACTTTTAAATGACAGCAAATTAGGAAGTAGATTCGTGAATAATTGTTCAAGAAAAAATCTCCGCAAGAATACGATATAACGTAACATTTTTTCTTGCTTGTCATAATAACGTTGTATTTTATTCACATTGCCACGATGAGTTTTCGTGAAACTTTTTCATGAATGCTACGGCAATAATATTGGCTAAACTTCTTAATATGAAATAATTGGCTTATGCACACTTTCGAATGGGTGTGTTGACGTTATTTTTTCTTCTCTAAAATGAAAGTTTGCTTGGTAAGACCCAGCAAAGACCATTGAAGTGGGAAAAATTGGTTGTTTGGCTGAAGGAATTTATTTACACCTAATTTTTACGAAATAGATATATTTCTGCTGGAAACTTTGGCTGCCAGGCTCACTGAATAAGAGGAAGTGACCTTAAGGCACCCTGAGGTGTTAATTAATTTATATTAACTGTCATCCTGCTCCGGATAGTTGCCCTGCGAGAATATAACAATGTTTGCATTGTTACAATGTACGTGACAATGCTTGTTACAATATCCTTAGTGTTACAATACTTGTGACAATGTTCGTTACTATATTTGCAATGTTACAATATTTTTGACAACGTTAGCAATGCCACAATTCTTGTTACAGTGTTTTGAATGTTAAAATGCTTGTTACAGTGCTTGCAATATTGTAATGCATTTTACAATGTTTGCAATGTTACAATGCTTATTACAGTGTTTGCAATGTTACAAGGCTTGTTAATGTTTTTAGTTTGTTACAATGCTGGCAAGTTTAAGTTCCATGCCAAGGTTCTGATGCGGCGAGCTTCTGAAATTTACACCGCAGCTCAAATGCCGCGTTGTACTTCATTGATGCAGCTCTCAGCGTCTTCGGACGCATCTATTCTTCAAGTGTTCACCGCGTAAATTTAATGCGTGGGACTGGTGGGGCCCCCAGCGTGGGCCGAAATGTTCGATGCACTGAAATGTTAATAACTTCAAAAATCAAGCATGAATTTTAATTCCAGCCTTTGAAGATAAGACCGCAAAGCTCACGAGGAAAACTGGAGGCAATTTTTTTTACTCCTACACATTTTCATTTGAAATTTGAATAATTTTGCGAAACCTTAATTTAGCGAGTACTTCTTTTGATTATTTAATTCCCACGGATAGAAGTATCGTAACTCGAGCTGAATGAAAGTACTTCATCACTGACTTTGAGAGGAGTAACAGCTAAACATATATATACTCGCCATATACTTTACATCGTTTCATATGGGATTGACTGGTAAACAGGTAAATAATAACATGTGTCGATAGACAGTTAATTTTGTGATGAATTGAAATACATAATTCAGTTGAAACATGTTTGATTAACTAAAGTTCTGTTTATGGCGTTCCCTAAGAGCCTTTTCAACCTGGGCTTATCTCAGAGAAATTTTCAACAGCTCAGGCTCCCAAATTTAGCGTATTTGAAAAGTTATCCAACTCCCTTCTCCTGGGTTGGGTTCCTTGAAAATACCAGGATAGTTCCTACGAAATTTGGGACGCGCACAATACCACAAGGGCATCTTATCCAGCATTGTTTTTAAGCAGCTGCTCTAATTCCCTCCGTAAAAAGTCTGGTACCCTCCAAACTTCTTCATGACCGGGTTTTGGGACCGCAATGGAAGTCGTTTCCACTAGCCGTGTAACTTTGCTTTACTAGCTGTGTAACTTTGCACCACGAGCCGTGTAACTTTGCTCCACTAGCCGTGTAACTTCGCTTCATGAGCCGCGTAACTTTGCTCCACGAGCCGTGTAACTTTGCTCCATTAGCCGTGTAACTTTACTCTACGAGCCGTGTAACTTTGCTCCCCGAGCCGTGTAACTTTGCTCCACTACCCGTGTAACTTTGTTCCACTACCCGTGTAACTTTGCTCCACGAGCCGTGTAACTTTGCTCCACTTTTCGAGTTTTAATTTGTAGAATACCCTATTCATATTATATGAAGGACTGTCGTGATATAGCTGTTGTATTCAGACAGGCTATGAAGCTTTAGTCTACTCATAGATACGAGTTTCAGGCAACTTTGTACTGAGCAATTATGATAAACTGTGTGTATGGAAACACCATGGTTGAGGGTCAAATTCTGTAATTACCTTTTGCCCCCAACATTTTTGTAATAGAAAAATATGGTGAATTCTATAGCGGCTGAAATGATTCAAGAAAGCTACAGGGAAAAAAGTCCAATATTCATGAGATATTAGATTTATGCTAACACCTTCACATATGAGTTTAAGAATTCAGGAACATATATATTTGTACACCCGTTAGAATACAAAGTTTTGTTCATCCATCGGCACTCATCAACGCAAATCCGCTTCCGGGATCAATAGATGAGAACTTGAGGGGCTGGAAACTACGCGTTAATTTGAAAAAAAAAACTCACAGGAACAAGGCGTGGGAGCGAGAGGAGGGCAAACTTCCAAGCTCGATGGTCATAGACAAACTGTTTCGTAAACCTACAAACTGAAAAGAATATTCGTTTTAATGAAGCGCTGTCCTAATTTTGACACTTGTCATCCATTAGACTGTATAGAACATAGAAGAATTGCATTTAGGTGCGCGGATGCAACGTTTTAAACAAATTCAGAGATCACGTGGGTCTGCAATCTCCCGAGACGACATTGTTCAGACGGCAATGGCAGGGCTGGAAGCATGAATGAAAACGATGAAGGTTGAAGATGATTAAGAAGAAAAGGTGTAAAAAAGTGGAGCTTTTTTCTGCAAGTAAATTGCACATATTATGAATTTTATAGTTGCTCTACTATATTGGCTACAGAGAAGAATGCAATTCAGTCACCAAGTTAAAATTGAAGTACTTTATATTTTAAAATTGGTCGAACATGGGAATTTTATTGCAGATACCGAATTTCAACAACCACAACCGTTTTGAGTCATGTATGGGTCTCAAACTGTCAAAATGAGTGCAAAATTTCAAGTGAGTCATTCGATTGAAATAAATTTTTAGGCATCTGCTCTCCAAATTTAAGCTCCAAAATTATAATTTTATTTCAAACGCGCACTAAGCATTCCTTCAGCAAACGTGGAAAAGAATTAAATCTCAACTTATTAATTTTGAAACCCATATCAAATTATGAAATTATAATTGGTCTCAAGGTTGATATCTCTGATATCGGAAGGCAAGAAACTCGAAAAAAATTCTTGACTGGAATCGACGTATGAAGTGTTATTAATAATGGGATTTTAGTTCCAATAGGTGTTTGTCACCGTAGTCTCAGCAGCTGTCCACAGTCAGTCTTCGAGTTCACTTTTTCAAAGCCCTTAAAATGAACTTGTCTTCAAGCTTTGCGCTACGTCTGGCCGTAAAGGACTTGAAAGATTGATCCGATCGATCATCCCTTTCAAAAATGGACCCAAGAATTCATCAGTACGCTATTGGTGCGTCGCAGGGCCAGTCTTCTGTTGAATTTTGCCTTTCATCGTCCATCAAAAACCAGAATTAATTGAGCCTGCTCAGCGCTGAACTCAGTTGAAGCCTCGGAGTGGACTATCATCCATGTCTATTTGCCCTGTGATTGAAAATCGGTTGTCATTTTCAATTGAAAATTTTAGAGAAGTGATAAATTAAGATTTACTACTCACGGGTCCGACATGTACATAATCGGCCTTTATTTTCTTACGAATAAATATGTATTGCAGGTCTACCTCATCTAGATGTAAACTTTTGATTGTATTCGATGTCTTCAAATGTACGGTGGATGCCATGTACTTCAATTGTACGGTGGATGCCATGTACTTCAATTGTTCGGTGGCATTTACGAATCCCAAGGCGAGCTAAGTTCTTCCTCCGTTTTATGGTACGAGACTTTGCAAAACGTATGACGCTGCGTCTCGCGTAAGTAAATTCTATAAACGAAGTAAAAAAAACTAGGAAAGTTGCGGCCCTGTTTGAATTCGACAGAAATTTATTCATGAAGTACTTTGACTCGAGCAAATGAAAGCTGTCGACCCAGAGAATGTATTCATCGAATTCGGCAGTTGCAACAAAGCCTGGAATCAAACCTGTTGTGTTGAGGCAGCTGCGTACTTTGCATGGATTAATCGACCTTTTTTGACCTGATTCTCTTACGAATTTCATGCTGTGCTTCCTGAAGATTAACAAGCGTTAGTCGGCTTAAAATATAACATTTTTTTTTGTTAACTTTGCTTGACTGTTTGCAAGGTGTACCTATATGCATATGTTTGTATGCATTTCAGTACACTAACCAATTGTAGGGAGAGAGCGAAAGCTATTTCAAGCAGCGTAGTTAAACTGTCAGTTTTTACTTTGTGTGATTTGTATACTTCATAATGTATGTACTGAAAGATTTTTACAATACTGCTGGCTTGTTACTGTTCTACACTTATCCGAAATTTCATTTCGTACAGCATGTTTTCAAGAAGGGCATTTGTATTGACTGTTGTTGTTGATGAACAGATATATTAGAGCAAAAAAAATATGTTACGTTGAAAAACGTCATCAATAAGTACTTTTATGGTTCAGAAAATTTGGTTGAGTGAGCTTCGTCCGGATGAAGTCCTTCAAATATATTTAGTGCAGGTGTATTGGCAAGCCCAGTATTGGTACGCGTGGTTATCTATACAGGGTGACCCAGGAGTAACTGACCTTTGCTTTGAAGAGTAATTCGGATACCAAGTTACGCAGTATCCTATTAAAGTATGCTCCCTTATTTAAGGGGTCAGTTACCTCTGTGACACGCAGTGCATTTTGCACTTAATCACCAGGGAAGTGAATTGGCTTATTCATTTCGTAGGTGACTCGGTAGTCTGCACATGTCTGATATCCTCAATATAAAGCATTTGTCATCAGGCTGGTATAGCATATGTCTACGTACATTTGGTAAGATCGCTTAAAAGGGAAGCAGGGTTACCAGAGCGACCGTCTGCCCTTCATGGCAGGTGATTTTCAAGTGAATCAGTTTAGCAGAATCAGAGTTTTAACTCCTACCTGGTGAAATATTTGTCGAAGTTCATTGAAAGTTCTCAGAAAGTAACGGAAGTTCAATAAATTGTTGGTGTTATGAGTACAATTGATCGACGTTAGGATTGCTTGCGCAATTGACATCAATTCAATAAATTTCTGAATATTTTTGAGTATTGATCACCACTGATTTCCTAATGGAATACTTACAATCTATGTGACATCTGTTAGTTTTAACTCTTTGTTAAGCGAAACGCATTCGTGAGGTAAATAGACAGGTTAATTTTGATATATCTGATTTTTGGCACGGAGGAGATTTCACCTTGCTTTTGAAAGAAAACATGACCTGGCGCGCCGGTCTGAAGATTTTTTTGAAACGGTGTGGAAGCTCCGGTAATTTTTCAATGTATATTTTGCATTGTGTCAGTTCAAATTGATAACACAACGGCTCAATTTATCATTATGAGCATATTTCTTCTGTCCATTAATTTTATTGACTTGTGTAGTTTTAATCACAGACGCTCTTGCTTTTTTCTCCAGCCTTCAATATTTGGAGTGACTGGAAAGCTTGGAAATCTAAGGGCTTTTTCTTACCAGATCGCGATATCAAACGTTCTATGTGCCGAGCTCTATTGGTGTGGATTCTTTGCTTAAAACCAATCACCTGAGCAAATATCTCTCACCTCTGCAAATGATGCGCTGACCGAGAATGGCCAAATCCAGCTCTTGAGACGCTATTTTGTTGAATGGGACTGGAGGATTTTGTTGCCTTTAATAAAACTGCACCAGCATCTCAACGTCCCTTATATTTGACACTAGTATTACTCAGGAATGAGAACGTCGAAGCCATGCAGGAGTATCAGTTCTTTATTTGACCCAGTGCAATTTAACGGATACATTATATTATCATTGGTCTCAAGGTTGATATTTCTAAATAGAGAAGGTAAGAAACTCGAAAACATTTCTTAGCTGGAATCAACGTATAAAGTGTTATTAATATTAATATCAGTAAATTGAGTCCAACAACTAAATTACTTTACAATCCTGAGTTCATTTGCACAACAAAACAAACAGTAGGTCCAGCCTATTTAAGCTGCCTATACCAGGTCAATAGCAGCGCGCTCACCAACCCCCCCATGAGAACCACAATCTTTGGGTTTGGTAAGCGGTAACCGAGAAATCAGGCGATCCCTCAGGATATGTTAATTTCATTTCGTACTTGTCGTGATTCAAATGTATTTTAAAATATTTAAGCTTGTATTTTCGTCTAAATAAGTTTTTTTTCTGGCAGTGCGACAATTGTTTTAGATAGAGGTACTGTTGAAAAGAGATTGAACGCGAATTTGAACAAAATTTGCACTTCTTTAATAAAAAATGCCAGTTGGAAGCCGATGCATTAATGTAACGAGCATAACTTACAAAAATACTATTTCCTTATGAGCGTTTTCATTTATACACGCGTGCGCATTACACAATTTCGGACATCATCTGATCCTAAACCAGGCTTACAGGGCCCAGCATGCGCCTGTTGCAAGAAGTGCGTTTTTTTTTGTCCACTTGTATCAGTTGTTTTCATTTGCTTACGGCCACACTAGGTCTGGGGAAACTTTCAGTATCGCATCATTTTTGGAAACGTAATATTATACTGGCACTCAAAGGACCGTCGTCAGTGCTTTCGATGCATCGATAATATAGCTCAAATTTGTGGTGGTCAAATCTGAACGGTGCGAAAGTTAGCGCTGTAGTAATCTTTTTATTTTCAGAACGAGTTTTGCCCAAACTTCGTTCCCGACGTCGAATGAGAGTTTTTCAGAATATCTAAAGCTATTTCATACAATTTTTCCTCTGACACGCTCACTAATGGTAAGTAAAACAGGAAGTAAAGCATTTCTATCTCGGAAATCCATCTTTTAAAAGACTTCAGTATTTTGCTCTTTATTTATATGGCCAACAATTAAGTAAAACATGAGTCACAATGATTTGGTCTGCAATTTCAGTCAGTATAAGTAAACCTTTCGTAATTATTATTCTTTCAGTTAGTGATGAGCTATTGTCCTACTAAATTTCCATAGTTTTATAATGGATGACACGGGAAGGTCAGCAGGATAGTTTTCCTTGTGCAACTAAATGATCGGTAGGCTTTATAATTGAGGCCTAAAATTCCAGTGCAATGAAATTTTTGTTAAGCTTCCTAACTGAGCCTACTAAATCCACCGAAAATTCAAGAATGGAATTAATCTTAAGTTTTGTAACTGATGCCCAAAAATCCAGTAAAAATCCAGTGCAACGCAGTTATTGGTGAGCTGTATAACCGAGGTCTATAAAAATTGTTAACGTAGAAAACGAGATGGTTCTAGTTGCAGTGTGGCGGCACAATATCTAGTTTCGGCTCGGCCGAAGCGACGTGATGACAGATCTATTGGCAGCAACATCGAGCCAGTTCGTCATCTGGTGCAGGCGCCATTCTCAGTTTTATCACAGCAATGGAATCATTGGCGTGTTGACGACTGCATTGGCCGTGTTATCGGGACGTTCCATCTATTGTGTGAGCTTATGATTAAGCGGATGTGCTGGAAATTTTCTATTCCGAAAAGTTTTTCTTTGTTAAATTATTGTCAATCATTGCACCGAATTAAAAAAATTCAGAGTAACGTGAAAATGTTGTGTTTTTATCATGACTTTCAATACATTTAATTGACCTCTATCACAATGCTCTGATAATTATGAAAACATATTATATGAGGTCAAACAAGATTTTATAATTTGCTTCGTGTTCCAAAATTAGATGAATATTTGTTCGAACATTTGAAAGAGAACTAACATTCAAAATCACCTGAAAAATTCCAACTTTCGACACTATTTTAATACTAAAGCTATCAAAGTTTAAATGCACACCCTTATTATATTCATTCCGAATACATCTCCGTCTAAGTCAGTCAAAATCATAACCCACGCAAGGGTGAGATGTAATCTCTATCGACAAAGGCATCTGACAGGCCCTAATGCACTAGTCAGCCCGGTCTAATAACGTCATCGACCTACTCAGTGCCTCGGGCTGGCTGTGTGATCTCCGTAATGTCGAAGCTAGCAAATTCGATTTCGTGAAGATTTGTTACGCTACTCTAGAAATTCCTTCAACTTAATTGAAGTGGTTTTATTATAAGACTGAAAATGTTACGATGCCCAAGTAAGTGACGTTAACTTGTTTTGCATTAATTTATTCAATATTGCATCTCTGAAACACTTCGTGATTCGATATTCCCAAACGACGACATGACTTCAAATGGTAACGTCAGCTATACGTATAAAGGTAAAGCAGAATTATAGAGTCTTCCTTTCAGAAAATTTTTATAACATATGAAATCTTCCGAATTATGGGGAGATAGAATGCAGCGGTGTAGCAAATCACAATAGTTGTTTCCTAGTAGGTATTCTAGAAATATCTGTTGAAAACATTTGAGCTATAACAACTGAGCGAAACAATAACAAACTGTCAACAAATCGTTTCGAAAACATGGACAGCGTTATCGGACTGAAAAAATTGTTTGTTTGGAAGTTGCTTTGGGAAAATATAGGAATTTTCAACCATTCATCGCCAAGAAATTTTTCTAAAATAAGTAAACATCTATGAAAGTATTTAACATGAAGGATTAGAGCTCAGCTGAATACCGGTCTTAGCTGTTCGCCAGAAAGTCAGTGCCTGCGGATGCCGTAATTTGAGTCTCTAGATATCGCGGGATTATACAACGCGTCTGCTTTTTTTTCACTTCTTATATTCTTTCGTGAACCTGACTGATGGATCACATAAGCGGCTTTAGCAGCGGTTATCCTGGCGATGTTGGTTAGCAAATAACTACTTGTCTGAAAGAGACGCCCAACCAATGCTCAAACGTTTTTGTGTGGTGTCGTCACTGATAACACTGGTCATCAATTTTTGAAACGTTGTGTGCTTTTTAAATGAGATTAGTTAATTCCTATGTATTTTCATGCACTAAATACAAGTATCACATTGAGAAATGTTTATTGGCTATTGGTTTAAAAATAGGCGGCATGTAATATATACTTATTTTATTATAACGTACAATATGTGTCATTATGTTTTAAACACTTATCCATATCTAGTCTTTTACTTTTTGCTTGACGCTTATAGTGGGCTGAAGAATCATCTCTTGCCAATGT
>VOMN01117666.1:0-12025 GCA_014899125.1 Orchestia grillus | reverse complement strand
AAAAACGAGACCATAAGGCTGCGCACAAAGCAGCACATTCGTTTCCGCAAAATGCGTGTTGTACCAACGTTCAATGTGAGGGCGGCTGGCAGCGTTCGAACTAAACATGACGAGTCCTTTTCGGAGATCGGACCCAGGCTCTTCAACTTTCTGCCAAAAGATCTGAGAGAGTTCGGTGGTTACCTTGACGTCTTCAGGACGAAGTTGGATAACTTTCTACAAACTATCCCATATAGGCCTCCTCTTCCTCACTATCACCAAACAGCAGAGGAAAACGGCCTCATTTAACAGCTCGCGGATCTGCGAAGGCACACCATGCACACAAAGCAGGCAGTTACCCTGTGTGGTCTCGGCGTGACGGCCGAAACATCTCTAAGTACATGT
The DNA here is from genome assembly GCA_014899125.1 of Orchestia grillus. Taxonomy (NCBI): domain Eukaryota; kingdom Metazoa; phylum Arthropoda; class Malacostraca; order Amphipoda; family Talitridae; genus Orchestia; species Orchestia grillus. Next base: position 11,641 of record VOMN01117666.1, on the reverse strand, counting down.
AAGCAAGTTATCGATCCTAATTAAAAGTTTCATCGAGAGTTGCACGTTTTAATTTTAAGACTGTTATCTTATTGATTTGAGAAACCGACTGTTACTTGCTTTGTATGCGACTGATTTCGGAATAAACGATTTTTCTTTCTTTCTTTAGCTGCATCCATCGAAGAAATCATTCTTTATGACATTGTAACTCCTTTTTTTCATTACCTGGGACTGAAACTTATTTTCCACAGCTCAATATAGAAAATACAGGAGATCCGCATCCACGGATATTGAAATTCAAAATCTACGCCCGCAGATGTTGGGAAATACACATCCAGACCACCTCCAACGTGTAGTAGTTTGAGCACATGTAATATTAATTAAGAGCTAACTGCCTGTAATCGAGATAATTTGTTTCGTACAAGTCGCATATAAATGCCTAGACGTGCAAGTGTTTCTCCAAAACTAAAAAATCAGTCTAACAAAATTCAATCACTAGCCTATCCAATATTTAAAAAGGATAATCGAAAGCTTCAACACCTTCCCCGGTAGGTTTTCAGGCGAAAACGTGCGACTTTAAGATGGAGTTTTTTTGCGGCAGATGTATGAATACACTCAAAAATGGTAGGTTACCTATTACCAAAAGAAGGTATGGAAGGATAAGTGACTTAGTTTCGCAGTTACTTTTTAAATTGAAGTTTTTACGAGTTCGCTCGTCGTAAGCGGAGAAATTCAAATTAGATAAAAACGAGTTTACTCATTCATGCCGAGTAAGGGTTTAATTTAAAAGGAGTGCATACATTTATTCCGTTCAAAGACTTGAGGTCGACCGCAATGGAAGAACAGCATAGCTTTTTCAGTCAAATTGTCACCAAGACATAAAAACCATGGTCTCATATTCAGCTAGTTCATCCAAGCATTCTGGGCTCATTGAATATCAACAAATTAAAAGTTTTCCTCAATTCAACTAGCCATTAGTCTCGGCAAATGTGATCATAGTTAACCAATGATCACCGTCCACTTTGTGTATCCGTGAAGTATTTTTGTCGTATGCCGACTTATAAATGGATTTTTAACGGTTTTGGTACCAGCGCCATTAGTTTTGCTATTTACAGTCATTTGGATACTCAGCAGCTCCTTCTCGAAACGGTAAATGCTAATACGTTCAATTTCATCTTCGTTTCCTATCCAGCTCTTTCTCGAAACGTTAAATTCTAATACGTTCAATTTCATCTTCGTTTCCAACACTATGAATAATCTAATAAGTTTACGTTCTCTGTGCCACCTTCCCTGTTTTCCAAATGAAGTCTTTTCAATAGAATTTACCGTTGAAAATTTGACAGTTTTGAAGCGTATAACGTTAACTTAGCATACTTGGCACGGGACAAAATTACTTTGAAAATACCTAGGTGAATCTTGGAACCCATCGAAACCCGATACTTCCACGCAGATTTACTCCTCGCAGATTTACTCCTCGGAATAAATGCAGTAGCATGTCATACCAAAATTTCCTCTACAGACTCCAGCGTTCGCCTGAATAGAGGAGTGTTCACAGGTGAGAATGTTTTTCGATGAAATGGAGAGATGTTCCCAACGGAATTCACTCCCACTAAAATACTTTTAAAAATCGTCCATTGGGTTTTTAGGAGAAAATAAATGTCAGTCAGCAGCAAGGAAAATGAAGCGATATCCGTGGAGAAACTTCTTGATTTATAAGGTGAATAAGCATGGGATACACCAGTGTAACTGGTATTTTAACTCTAACACGTTAAATAAATTGGTTCTCTAAATACTTTACATAGTAATGAATCCAAATCGGTGACACTTGTATTTCATATTCTAAAATAATTTGATATTACTTAGTGGAAGACTAGACAAAAAGAAACAAGTTAGCACCTTATGAGTGGTGAAAGTCTGTCGCAAAATTGGGAGAAATACAATCACCAAAAAACTGAAAGCTAGAAATTATCTGAACGACGTACCACAGTCCAAGTTGGATATCTCGATACCACCGGGTATCCATTTGGATATCCACGTTCACTTCCAAAAAATACTGACCTTACCTGCAGCTGATAAGGGCAGGCATTCAGTTTTGTCAACATTAGAAGTCCACTAAGCTGCCGCGAAAGTATTTTCACACAATATAGAGAATTCAATATGAATTACGCACAGGCTTTTACTTCTACTCCACGGCCTCTAAATCTTGAAGAACCTCAGCACATTCACTTTGTTCGCAGGAGTGAGCGACGTCTCGAGCTGCAAATCAGAAGAATAAAAGCAATGAAAATGAAAAATCCTCAGATTCAATCAAAAATCTTACACAGAAAAATCAGTTTCAACACGCAAAAGAACGTCACGGCTATCGGATGGCATTGAGGATTTTTGCCAAAAAGGTTGTGGGTTAGATAATTAGATAGAAAAACGAATGGGAAAAAGGAAAAATTCACACCAGCTACAAGCCCCGTTGACTACGACTAGTCACAATAGGGACCCTTCTTTCTTCCATCGTTCAGGTCAAATTTGCGTTATATGGAAATGAAAAAGAGAGCATCTTTACGAGTCACGATAAATTACGAGGGTTGCTTTGTATCCAACACCTGAATTTACTTATGCAGAGTACCAAGCACATACAATCATCAAGAATACGAGATTTCAACACTCAAGCACGAATATGGATCAGTGATGATCACAATACCATAGCAAAAACAATCAGCTGGACTAACTCGTACCCACACTGGTTCGATTGCAGATATCCTCAACCATGAAGTCCATAGAAAAAGCAGAAAATTGGTGCCAAACACTATCGTATTACAAGTTAATATTGTTTTCATACATAGTTTCAAAACGGTTGACAATTTGTTTAAAAATAAATAATTTTATCAAAAATCTCACCCAACATGCCCAGTACAATTGCCAACACTCTAAACAGAAATAAATAGTTAAGATGAATGTTGAAGTGAAGAATGAGAATTTAAATGCACCTCCAATACTCCTGAAGCAATTGAGTGATATTCTCGATCACCAATGACACTACTATTAGGTCTCCAACTAAGTTTCCGAACTTTAGCCAAAAATATACAAAATTTGGACAAGCAAGTGCAAACAATTTATAGTGCGCAAGAAAATTCTGCGCAGAATGGACCCGGAAACCAAATTTCCCGGTGGAAAATTTTCGTTTGTTTTCACAGATGAAGTTCGGAAACTGAGTTGGAGACCTAATGTAATGAAATCAATTCAGAAACTTTACAAGACAATTTTGATTAAAATATAACCTCTATCATACGCAAATTATTGTCACGACTGAACAATAAATAATACTTCATACAAATTTTCGCCTTCATTTTCAAACTTACAGTATGTAATCTTAGATTATTTAATTAATTGTTACAGGGTAAAATTAAAGAAAACTCGAACTCGACGCATGTAATTGACCGATGAGTAAAAGCTAACTTTCATGCGATGGAAAAATCATTCAGAGTAGAATATTACATAAACAATAGTCTCCATTTTTACTACATATTCCCAACAAACTTTGATTATGCACCACTGTAAAACCTAGTTAATCCGGACTTAAAATTTTGAATATTGCAAATATCCGGAAATTTTTGGAGGCGGACACTCGTCAAAATACCCACATACCGTACGGACTGTATGACAAAATCTGGATTCTGATACGTGACCATTGAGGTTTGGTCAAAAATGTGTGTGGCGAACAATGTAAATCGCATAAGATTTGTTTTGTGTAGAACGATTATCTACTGTGTTTCTAATATATTTGCATGTAACAAGTTGATTTTATCACGATTATTTAACCAATACACGTGAATTCACAAAAAACTACCAAAATCCAGATTGGTTCTCTATATGAGGTCCAGATTATTTAAAGTTTACTGTATATAATTTTGCATATATGGAGTTAAAAAACAAACAAAATCATAAGCTTCGAAGGAAGCAATTAATAGATAAACTAAAGTCAATTTTACTCTAAAAGTTAAATGAAGGTCATAAGAAAAGCTCAAAAAATGTTTAATAAAAGCTCATCGTTTCGAGCAATTCCTTCGCTCATCCTCAGTAGTCAGCAAAAAGACCGAGAAACTACACGTTAAAATGACTATGGATACATAATTATTGAAGTAAAAAAGGTTTACAGTTAAGACGCATCGTAGAGAAAGAACATCCCAGTTATCGATTGCCGTCAACCAGTTAATGTAGAATTTCTAGCGCTACGGAGCCAGTCTGATCGTTGAGAGAGGGGTGAAGTTTATGGACGAAAATACTTCCTACCAATTTTACATCTGCAGCGGACGATGGTACTACAACTTTGAAATTCATCCAAGTATGAGATGGTTTGATTCTATTGCATGATCCTCGATACTGCTGTTTGGTGAAGAAACAAGGAGGTTATCAAGGCCTGACGATACTCCATTATGCTACGCAATAGGTGTGTGCAGATGACGCTTCGCCTCTCTGCAACAGGCGGCATTACACTGTCGTCGCGTATACAAATACACGACATTGCTTCACAGAGGATTAGGAACCCGATCTTTACCTTGAAAAAGCTAGTAATTGTAAGATTATTCTGAAATATAATTCTCATCTCTAATCGTGGATAATATGTGTTAATTACAGATTTAACTTTATGGTTGATATTTTTGTTTACATCAGATCGTACACATGGTAATACACAGCAAATGAGTTTCTTCGGAACTGTTGAACGAATTTGGTCATTGCTAAATTTAGTGTCAACGTGCTTTTGAAATAATTCTCGATCACACGGGGGCAAATCCTTTTAACACTATGATATTCACGTAGAAAATCCAGTTCAAAAATAAAATTAGTTCAATAAGAGCTAGTCTGAAAGCTACGTCTGTTTGGCACTTGACTAAGCCTAACTTGTACACATAAAATATTGCACTATCAAATTTTAAACTTAACTGTGTAATCTTTGATTTTCGTTACACCTCTGCAGCAAAATCGCAATCATGCTTCTTGTCTCCCTCGCTCCCTGCCAAACAGCAGCATCAAATATCATGCACTAGAATCACACTATCCCGTACTTACGAAAAACTCTAAGTTGTAACACCATCGTCCACTGCACATGTAGAATTTGTAGAAAATATTTTTATCCAGAAAATTCGACCTACTCACAGTGATCAGAATAGTTCCGTAGCACTTGAAATTTTACACTAACTGGTGGACTGACTATGCTGAGTTGTTCTTTCTCGACGCTGTCTGTTGTAAACCTCTCGTTATGTGTGCCTTATCATTTTAACGTGAAGTTTTAAGATATTTTCGCCGACTGCTGAGAATGAGTGAAGGAAATGCTAGAAAGCTCTAGCTTTTGCTACACTTTTTAGAAGCAGTGTGTTTCTTGTAGTCTTCATATCAACTGTTATGAAAAAATTCTATTTTCCTAAAACTAGATACATCCCTGAGATTACAAATTAAACGTTTGAAAACTTTGTACTTAATCGCAAAATAGAACATATATAAATACTCGCTTGTTCATTTACATATTTATCTTAGCTCCGCAATTCGAAATTTACTCCAGAATTATGTTATTTATCCACTGATGAAGTTCATTTTATAACTTTAGCTTGTTCAGCCGTAGCTGCTGTGATTCAAACTGAATTCCAGACCTTATTTTCTTTTTAAATTTTACAGAGGCACCTCAGCCACAGCTGGTTTTTATTTGGTATGTTAAACATACAAAATTGCAAAAAAATTGAAGAATTGTTGATGTACACAGGAATCAAACAAGTAAACTTGAACATTGACTGCCATTGCGTTGAACAATTCTTTGGATCATAGACAAACAACTTTCTATAAAGTTTAAATAGGGCTTTTGGGATGCCACATCATTAGGCGCATATTTTCAAATCTTGTCGTAACAAGCCATTGAGAGGTAGAAGTACATTTCAGAGCAAGAATGTTGTCATGATAGAAAATAAGAATTTTCCATGTTTTAAGTATGATTACCTAATCAAGATGCATAGTCGGATAAGCAAACCGATAGTAGTTGAGAAATTGACGAAAGGCTTTTGAACTGATTCTCATGCACTGTAGTACTTGATGAAATCTTATTATATTCATTTCTTTTACTGCTGCCCAAAGAACACTCTACCGAATTCTCGTTAGCAATGGAGCCTGGTTTGTCGTTAACGGCCTCTTAGCATCCTACCTGATGACCACCCATCTCGCGTGTCGAGAGCAGACCGGCATATTTTTAATTACATTTGGAAATACTTTTAGCATATTTTCAGTTCTTTTGCTAGTGTTACTGAGTGAGTCAGGACAAGCTGATTCCGAGAAAAAACTCCTTCGTTAAGGTCTTCCACGTCTTACGTAAGACAGTTCTACTTGACCCAAAAGCATTTGCAGCTTGACATTTTTTGTATCGATTTAATGTTTCAACATACGCTTAACTTATGCAGAAATTTTCTGGTAATTAGACCTAACAGGCATTTTCTCCTTGTTCACCACCGCCTTTAAATATTGCTGGAATCTTTGAGCGATCACGCCATGAAGATCAGTGCATTCATAATTCTATCAAACATTTGTGAAACTTGACTGCCTTCATCATCGATGCCACATTTTTCTCCGCATTTGAACTCCATAACTACAGAGGTCATAATCTAACTTCACTCCGAATAGTATTACCGACAACATAAAATTGCAAGCTCAGAGGAAGACTTTAAGTCTGGTGATGCACTGTAAATAAATGACGCCATGAATGGAGTCTACTTCCATTTCAGATTTTCCCTCCTCTATAAACGTGCATTAAATATTGTGTTAAATATTGTCTTGGTCGACCATAAACATACGGCTTTCTACTATTTTTCATCAAAATCAAGACTTGCATAATCAAATTTTACGCACTGCATGTACAGTCGATTCCGTAAACACATTCACCTGATATAAGGAGCACCCGCTTATACGTCCAAATACACTGGAACTGAATCTTATGTTATGTTAATTTTGACCTTTTATTAGGGTCGGTAACCCGGTTACATGGTCCAAGTACTTAAATAGATTTTTCAACATATATCAAAGATCTATCTGTATATAACGATAAAGAAATTATAATGGTTGATGCAAATATTCAATCCTCTTTTATAGAACCAAAACGTGGAACAATATTTTCAAAGGTTATCATAGTCAGGTTGATAATTTTACAAAATAGTTCTTCATCAAAACTTTTTCTCAACCAGAGCAATAGACAGCGTTATATTAGAATTTGTTGTGCATCTAAACTAGCTGATAAATAAGCATCCTGTAATCCATAGTTGTATAGTCGATCTACATTTGGCAATAATTTTTTCTTTATCATAATTAAGCGGCAATTTGTTTTACTTGACACCGATTGATTTATTTGTTGCTTTGTGATCTCATTGAAATACTACTACTGGAAGTATAAATTGCGAATAATAGTATCTTTTACATAAAAAATGTGTTTCACACAGACTTTAATACACCACAACGAATAGCTAATACCTGATATAAGGATCACCCGGCTGTAAGGGTTGAATTGTCTACTCTTGTCATGACCCTCGGTGGCGATAAAGAGGGAAATGCGTAATTTAGAATTATTATAATTCGGCAAATCGGAATTTCGAACAAATATTATAGTTCGAAAATTTATCGTTGGGAAAGACGTTTCAGGAAGAACGGGATCGGGGCTGAAATATGTAATAAACCTGGGCCGGAGAAATAAAAAATCCTCAAAAGGAAAATAACTAAGAGACATCACGAGCAATCTAAGAAACTTCACGGGCAAACTTTGACGGGCAGAAAATCCTGACTCGAACAACACTCAACAGATTGTGTGTCTCCAAAGCATACATCATCTTGGTCAGCACTTCGAAAGATTTATGGGCTTGTGAAGTGGCTCGGTAGGTTCCTGGGGCATATCGTTCACAAGAACGGTTCTTGAAGGCAAGCTCTAATAAGAATTTACAACGCGGCGCTGTTTCAAAAGAATGCAATTAATAGGCCTCGAGCTCGAAACACCAGGCCCTAAGAGCACCGAAATGTTAACCTGACCAATATAAATGCGTCTACAAAACTAAATCGAACTGAGGGACGTCCCTCTCACTATGATTAGATTTTGATAGTCGAAAGGCGTGATGTATTCGAAAAGTGCTATTCCGACAGAGGGTTGGAAAACATGTTTGAAACACGTGGTGAGAGGGTAACGCGCGATAATTATGAGAAACAGAATGGAAAAAAGTCAGTAACAGTGATTACGCTCAGCGTCAAGTAGCAGTGAAATGCTAGTGTAAGTATTAAAATTGCACCAAAGATAAACAAGGAAACGGGGAAAATATGGAGCTTTGCAATATTGAAATATTTGAATGTGAAATAAAAATAAAATAACAAATTTACAACAGTTGTTGCATCATTCTAAAAATATTTTTCAAATTTACAGGGAAAAAACAATTTGGCAGCACCCACTATAATGATTAATGGAAAGCTTCAACAGCCTCTAGGGAAGGGTAAGATGAGATGTTTTTTACTTATTTTAGTACAAAATGATTAAAAAACGATTAGAAACAAAAATATTGAATTGGTTTTAAAGAGAAATACGAAATATTAAGTGAGCTGTGGCCGAGAAAAGTTTAAAGGGATGTTATTTTCTAGGTAGACGTAGCTCCGTTCCTCCAGAATCTCCAGTGCCTGCGTTTCTCTCCATCTTTAGACTCAAGTACTAAAGTGTCCTGAGGAACGGTGTCAAATCCGCTCAAAAGTGAACAGACGAAATGTACAAATTATTGCAGTTGAGACCTTCAATCCTCACTTACTCGCTCACTCACTCGACCAAACTTGTATTGCCTCATATAGTCTGTCATTGGTGTCTATATTTCTGATTAATTCTACGTCACCGACGATTAGGTTGATGTAATAAATAAGTGATATCATTGTGTCGTATGTTGCTGATTGCATTGTGTTGGGTCGAAACCAATTAGTTTGTCATAAGGGTTGTGGTCTTAATCAACATTAGAAGCCAGAATTCGGGCAACGATGATGCTGAAGTATAACCTGCGATTACTGGAGTACATGTTGCTACGATACTCGGAGTATTAAATCTGGAACGAGTAAACAGAATCTCCTATAAAGAAAGAACCAGTGAGAAGCGACAACTTATCGAGGTAAATGACACAGGTATTGCATTTCACGTGAATAACGATTAGCGTAATTTAAATCTATAATTGTACTGTTTTTGTTTTGTAGAATTCATTTTAGTGATGTATTTCTTCATAAAATGTTGGGGGAAGTGCCAACGCCCTCTGCGCGAGCTATGGTGCTCACGGGCCATGTTGGTTGGTCAAATTAATTGATTGATTAATTGGTCATTATCAAGTTATTAAATAAACATCTGCGTATTCACGCCTAAATCGGCACCACAGGAGGAACGGCTCTTGCAACAAAGAGCCTGACAAACCTCATCTCGTCACACTCATAAGCGGAATCGAGTGTAATGCCCGAAATGATTTGAAACGTTATGAGAGGAAATTGAGTTTACGCGCCAATAAAGTGAACTTGACTAGAAGCGCTCGAATGTCACGAGCACTGATGGATGTGCCGCGATCCACAAAGCAGTGGATTGCACTGTGAAATCCAAGCAAGGCCAAAATGATCAAATGCAGAAATTTAAATTCGAAAAACATCTTATGAATTTCTATTAAAATTGATTGGGGAGAATGAATAACTCAAGTGCAACAGTTTCATCCATAAGTGTAAAATATTCAAAAAGTACTACTAAAACTTTTGACCAAACCTAAAAACCGTTCTCCCGTTCAAGAGTGTAAAAACAACCCAGACAAATTTTTCAACAACGTCGAATTTGAAAATATTCGACACATTAACGCGTGAAAACAATTTAGGTACACAATTTCGACTACTTCGATTTTAAAGCATCATTCACGAAAACGATTTCATTTCAATTTCCTTTTTTCAGAAATCAATATATTTATTGATATGAAAAACTCAGCAACGCATCCTCTATTTCCTTTATAACAAAAGAGCGCAAAACCTGTCAAAGATTCTTATCTAGACAGCTGGAATTACACTCTTCTATACGGGGACCACTGCAGACCTATTGTTTGCTGGAACCGATCTAGCGCATCATGTGGGGACGACTGTACTCGGCAAGAAATTGCGAGGAAGCGTCTGCGAACCTGAGAGGCCGCCAGCGTCCACAGCACGTACCTGAGAGGCCGCGAGCGTCCACAGCTCGCACGTCACAGCCCAGCTCTCGCACCAGCAGCGGTAGCAGCTGCCACCGGCCGCACGCCGCCGCGCTGTGCACGCACGTCTGACCTGCACGGAGGAGCACATGACGTCATTGCAGTCACCACTCGCTTTTTGTTCAGCCTTCCATAGCATCAGACTCGTTGGCTTCAATTTCTTATCGGTGTAACTCGTTAAGATCCTTGTACACGTGTAATGAGTTTCATAAAGTTTGTAACAATTTGAATACTCTATGGAATCAACGATAAAGTATTTATACATCTTAATTCAAGAAATATATTGAAAAAGAGTGGACTTTCAGGGCACTAGGGCAATCAACGACAGAAGCTGTCTTTCACTTCCGGAATGGGGTCGACATATTGAACTAATATCTACAGCTGGCGCGAGCAGCCTAGCCTAGTTGTGGCATGCCACGCGGTCTCCTTGCTAACTTCTACCTTTGTAACTTCTGAAATTGAACTAAAATTTTATTCAATACGAAAAATGACGAACGTATGCAATAATTGCCATCATTCGATGAAACAAAATAGATTTATAATTCAGCTCAATGCCGGTCAAATTGTGATAAATACTTCTATTGATCTGTTCGGTAATTGCCGATGGTTAATGCACATGCAACAGCGATCAACCAGAAATTGGATCCAAGGCTGGTCACCTGCTAATTTCCTACAGCTCAGCGTGATCGCTCCGACACATGACAGCTGTGTCCCTTCCTACACTCTTCACTCGAGCTCTTCTCTTACGCACCTCAGAAGGTCGGCACCACTCAAGATTTTCCCATATTCAATACTTCAATTCCAAAATCACACACAAAATTCAACTCAACTCTGAACAGATTCCTGTAACAAATAAGGCTTCTTACATTTATGTGAAATGAATGACTTGTGAAATAGAGCAGAACATTTTTCGCTATTGAATTCCACGTCTACGGCATGTATCATTATTCAACTTCATGTACAGGCGCTCAACCAAGCGTGATCGGTGTTCCATCACGGGAAAGGAAAATGTTGCAAAATTATGAGCCTCAAATTAAAATTTGGAAATAAATACCCATAAAAAGCATCGCCCTCTTTTTGCTCTTAGAGGGTGATGCTGTTTCTGGGTATTTATGTTCAAATTTTTCCTTTACCAATTTATAGCTTCTGGTTTAGGCACGAGTGGCGACGATAAAAAATCTTTGTTCCTTTGTGAGCGGTATATTTGGTTTAATCTCTTGAACATTTAATGATGAATATATCACAATCATATGTTTGCCATAGTTATGCTGTTCGTATCCAGAATACGAAGAAATTTAGTTATTTCTTGAATTATTTGAGGCCACTATTGAATTGGTGGGTTGAAAGAGGGTTCCGGTTTTGTGAAACATCCTGCCTAAGGGTGCCCGCACACCAAAAGCGTTAAAGCGAGAAGA
>VOMN01117653.1:0-12098 GCA_014899125.1 Orchestia grillus | reverse complement strand
GTAGGTTTTTATGTAGGTCGGTCTGTATGAAGGAATGGCCCGCCGGTCTACTGAGCTCACCAATTGGCGCTACTGAGCTCACCAATTGGCGCTACTGACTTCACCAATTGGCGCTACTGACTTCACCAATTGGCGCTACTGACCTCACCAATTGGCGCTGCTGACCTCACGCCACACGACTCGACACTTTACTGAATTCCAGTCAAAACTCTGAAGCTCAGTCAGCAGGGTAACATGAGGCTCTCGGCAGCACCAAACACACGTGCACCACACGTGGGGCACAACACAACACAATCTCGGCACCCATGCAGCCTCATTAACCCACTAATTAAATGAATGATAATTCACAAACTGTACATAAAACACAATTCAAATCAACGAAGTGAAATTGGCCGAGCATAACGCTGTCCGTATGAAAACAAGGACTGATTTCAATTTCAGCCTCCGCTTTTTTATTTGGTTTTGGTGTTGCCTGAAATCTTTCTAATTGATCAGCTGTTCATCGTCGTCTGAAAGTCATTCCACTCGTCACATAAAAAAATAAAAATGCTCAGAGAGACGGAATTACACTGCAAATGGTTCAGTACTTTTTGATCGTTCGAAATTACTTTTTCTCTAGAATTTTGCGAGGCTGTGTCGTGCTGAGGTGAATAAACTACGAGCTAAGGTGGACGAATTACCGTCGTGGGTGGCGGTGATCTGCCAATGATTTCAATATGGTCAACTTGAACTTCATGTACTACGTTGATAACTGATTCCTATTTATAAAAGTACAAGGAGTTGGACGGGCAGGTAAAAAAGTATGAGTGATGTTTGAAGTAAAATGTTTTAGAACTTGGAATACAGAAAAAAAATGTGATAAAAGTACGATTAGGGAAATAACGGAGGCTTATGCCTACCACTTCGAAAAAGGCAAGTTTGTCGCCAATATGAATGGAGAATGCGAATGGGCAGGCCAATCTGTTGAGTAGCCATACTGGAGCGTAGCTTACGCCTACTCTATTCTCTACTGTCGTAAAACTTTTAGATTTTCACTATTACTTCTATATTCTTGTAGAAGTAAGCCAGAGAAGGAAGATGAATATTGTAGACCTGCGAGATCAATTTTATTCCAAATTCGTAAAGATTTATCAAAGTGAGATTAGGCTCAATTGCTTTCTGTGTCAGCTGTTTGAATATCTTCTAACTTAGTGAACATACTCCAAATATATTCTTACAATTGTGCTTATTAATCACGCACAGCAATCATGCCGTTATTTATCGACGATATCGAATAATGTTAATGGAATTTGAATCCATTACGGAATTTATTTTGTCTCAAGACATGTACTCTTATCCGGTGGCGAATATATTTTTCAGCCAAAGCTTATCCTCATTTTTTGAGGTTATGTCATTACCTATAGGTTTGTATGCCTATGATGTCACTCTAAATTGTTATACTTTCTCTATAGATTCAAGGATAATTTGATCAGTTCAATGCTATCACATTTCAAACATAATACCAAAAAAAGCGTAGAACAACAGTTGACTTCCACAATTCTGCCATAAGCAATGTAGCTATTGCAAAATTTTGAGGATTTGTCGGACCTTTGCGCTGAGAGAAACACTGTGAAGAAATTAATGCACAGCACCACTGGCGCACCGAAATTCGGTCGCTCAAGAATGCAACGAACTTCGGACGCGATCAAAAGAGTGAGAGAAAAATTTGCCGAAATCTTTGATATTCAATGAAAAAATGACTGTAGACAAAGAGATGTCACTGAAATCCATGGGAACGTTGGTTCATTATGAGCTGAACATGTCTCATTTAGCCCGGAAAAAGAGTTTTGTTAGTGAAACTTCAAAGCAGAAAACCTTGGTGAAAAATCGGAAACTCATCCAAATAAGATAATCTTCAGAAATAAAAAATGGCTCACTATCGAGGAAAATTTTAATCACAGATATTACAAGGTGCTTGCAAGGAGTTCCACAAGCAATGCCAAACATGTGAAAGTCTTTACCAGACGTCAAGGTACTCAAAAAGTACTGGTTTGGTCTGCAGTTTCTAAAACATTGAAAAACCCTTTCATATTTTGTTTCTGGAAGCTCAAAATATTAACACAGGGATTTATTTATCGACAATAGTAAATCGAATGATTGCTGAAGTCCAACACCTCTTCACAAACAGAAAGTGGATCTTCCAACAAGACGAAACTCCTACCCACACATCAAGAAATATGTACCTAAGCTTGATGCAAAAGCGCTTTGCCCTCCTTCATTAACAAAGAATTATGGCCTCCATCCTGCCCGATCTACGGCCAATGGACTACTCAGTATTGTCCATCTTAGAGACAAAGGCTTGTGCTAAAATACAAAAATCTGACATCTCTGGTGCAATCTTTTCATCGCGCTCAGGATGCAATTGATCAGGAGACAGTGCGTGTCTTAGGAGTTTTATTCGTGAAGCGTCTACAAGCCGCACTGGAGGCTGAAGGAGGCCTCATAGAATGGAGTACCTGCAAATTGAAGGGAAAAATGCCAAGTTTAGAAATTGTGTTATTCTCACTATACCTCACATGAAAAAGGAAAGTTTTCCTGGCCGTAAAACGTATTGTCCGAGCAGTATAAATGTATATAGATATATACATATATATACTAAATAGTTGCCTTGAAAACTGAACGATTTTACGAAATAGATAATTCTACGAAGTGGATAACGTAAACTATTTACCCGAGGTAAAATCCTTGGATTTACCTTGGGCAAATAAACTAATCCTTATAAAAGTGGAGCTATGGCACAAGCAACGTCTATCTCTACATGACAGCTGCAAAATATCTTGTAATTAATGGAAGATTTTTGGATTTCGCCAGCGTAAGTATACACTCACGACGCTAAATGCCTTTATGCAAAGCGTGCTCTACGGGCTACGTTTACGCTTCTGTACGTCACAATCGCACACTCTAGGAATATATATACATATATACATATTTTGAGGACGCCTTTTTTGAGGAACACCTTTAAGTAGCATCAGTCTCATCGAGTAGATGAAAAACGCAGGCTCAATTTCATCAGCGGAAGCTCAATGTGGCAGCCAAGTCGTTCCCATAGAGGGCACTGTCTATTTCTAAATATACGGCTGGAGAAAAACTCCTCACGCCCCTTAAAATGGAGGCGCTATTTCTCGAGCACAAATGCAGTGGGGAGCTGTGCAGAGGCTCGACCAGCTGCGGCAGTTGGAGTAATGGCGTAAATTAAAGAGAGAGTGTCTTTTTCTACCGCAAGGGGCTCTCCGCGCTGGTGTTCTGTCTACGGTGTGATACTCTCTCTAGGTGATGTCGCTCTGTCTAGGTGATACTAGTTTGTCTATATCGTGCCATTTGGCATTGGGGCTGGTACTTCATTCAGGTGAAGCATCTTTATCTACACAGGTGATGGTGCTCTGTCTAGGCGTCACTGCTTTTGTTGTGGGCTACAGCTTCTTTCGTTGTTTTACGCTAGACTTATTTCGGCAAAATTCTGTACGAGCTACAATTCGTGAACTTCTGATAAGGAAATTCCAAATGTTTCAAACATTGACATCTCACTATATGTAAAATGGTAACTGTGCGAATTAGGGGGTAAAATTTTTGTGACAAAGACAAAGTCTGACGTACGAATGTGCTTCATGAATAAATAAATTTTAGTAAATTCATTCAGCTTATTCAAGTCGGACATTTGTTACATCACACCTTATGCATTATCAGTTATTTAATATTTTTTTCATTTTAGAAAGTGGTCAACGATATCGCTCCGTCGAAAACTTAAATCTTAATCTAATACTGAACATAATTCAGAATTCTAGTAAATTGTACATCAAATGATTGTATGACAGAATAAGAAAATCTCAACTTTTTATACTCACAGTATATATCATACAATGCATGCGCGTTCTAACCGCGTTTGATGATCGGAACAAGCAAAACTTCTTATACTTTTTCTCCGCGTCGAAATACTAACACGAAGCAAAAAAGCGAAAGCTAAACCGAAGATTGCACTCACGATCGCACAGGAACCGGGAACAAGATCATTCTTCATCAAGTTTTACTCGAAGTTTCACTCGGGAATATCTTAAAAATCCAGAACAAATTGAACAGCTGACATCGCTTGAAAATTGACGGAAATTTTGAGAGCACAAGGAGGGAAGAAAGCCTTCGACTGGAGGCTGGGGAGGAGGACTCAGGGCTCCATCAGGACTTGCAAGTCCTAAAGTGGGACTTGGACGTCCTGTGGTGGGACTTGGACGTCCTGTGGTGGGACTTGGACGTCCTGTGGTGGGACTTGGACGTCTTACGATGGCGACTTGGAAATCCTAAAGGGAGGACTTGTAAGTACTAAAGTAGGTGTTTTTAAGCACTAAGGTGGGGACCTGTAGGTATTAAGGTGAGGACTTGCAGGTCCTAAGGTAAAGGCTTGTAATTTCTAAGTGGGGGACTTAGCTGTCAGATTTACTTAGGTTTCATTTGATGTACCTTAATCTTATATTTTATGTAAGACTAATCACACAGTCGAATCTATATACATATATATATATCAAATATTAAATATGTATAAACAACAATTACAAATATGGTCACATAATATTGTATGCATTATNTTATTATAAATAATACTTAATAATGCAATGATACTGTGACTTAAATATCTTGGCTAGCATTATGGTGGATTCAACCTGGCTGAATAAAGACGCAGGAAAGCGGTAGATTGTTTGCAATAGATTTTGTGTATTATTTATTAGATTGGGTTGCCACACAAGGCATAACTTCAAAATGAAAGTTGTAGCGTAGGCAATTGATTTAAAAGACATATCTCTTAAGAATCAAACGTTTAGACCAATAAGGTGGGGTCTGAAACAACGTAAAAAAATATACATGCGTTAACGGAATTAATTTTACAATCAAATAGAGAAATATAAATTCTCATGAACGGACGAAAAAGAAAAAACAAAAGCAAGAAACCGGAAACAAAAAGACTACCCTGCTAAGCAGAAGCTATTTTAGGGGGTGTGACGACTGCATGTCATTAAGGTTAGGGTTTCATCTACGAATGAGCGGTGATTCTAGAATGCGTAAATCAGAAACTGAGTTTGCACTGCTTAAGATGGAAAAATCCAGCTGCATAACAGGAATTTTGCACTGTTCTGACTGGCTGCGTACTGCTGAATGGGCTGGGTTGCATTGCGTACCTGTTATGAAACCCTTTCCAATGGGCTCAAAACCTCTACATCTCAGCGCACGCGTGGTACAACCCACGTACGAAGACCCACACAGTGGGCAACATTATTTTTTATAAAGAATAGAGGAGAGGCTAGAAACACCTAGTTATCCTTGAATGAAAACAAAGTACTGATCCTGAAACTGTTCATTAAAACAAATTGAAGATCAACTCGCATAAAATATCTCATGGTAAGAGAGCGCAACTCTTCCTTCAGCTTTTCTGACTGAAAACAAAAGAATGGTTGAGAGACATAAAGTTTATTTTTCTCCATTGTCGGCTGTGAAGTACCAGACTTGTATTTTGTTTCTAAAAATTGCTGACCACATCTATTAAATGAGTGAAGTGGAAAGCCATTGTTTGAAAAAAGTCTTTAGACTTTTAGTCTAAATGACTCTTTTGTCTAATTTAAAACTATACATTAATTAAGAGTATTCAATTCATAGTAATTGAAAGTACTAAGACGTACCATACGAACGTAATAGCAAGGTACTACGAAGATACTGTACTGATGACTACTGACCCATTTGTGCATGGGATTAGGCAGGCAGTTGTCACAGTTGTCCCAGGTGCCCTAGGTACGAAAAACAGTTGTCCTGGCAGTTATCTCTGTTGTCCTGGCTGAGAAAAACAATATGGGCTTAGTAAACCAAAAAGCTCTCCCAGGTAGAAGATGGATGCTCCAAAAATCGCAAAGGAATTTTTTATCTCGCGCTGCACAGGTCAGTCAGGCAGCTTGGCGATACCGACCCTGTAATAGCTTTGTTCATCGTGATTTTCATGCGGTATCCCTACGACATCTAGCTACGTGCACCCCAGGTAACAATGAGTAAATTCAAACCAGGCTTTTGTGACGTAGCTGCGAGAGTGAGCAAGGAATCAAGACCCATTAGAGCTTCATGGACCATCAACGCAGGTGTGGGAGGCTTAGTTTTGCGAGGGAGGGCAGCACCAATATTTGATGAAACGAAATATGTCTTCTGTGGATCTTTTACATCGCAGCTTCGCCTTTAGTTGACCACAGTCTCCTGCATGACGCTCTTGCTGTGTCGGTATTGGCCCAAGTATTGCCTCCATCTCCAGCACATCGCACTGGCTGCATCAGTATTGGCTGGAGTATTGCCTCCATCTCCAGCACACCGCCCTGGCTGTAGTAATACTGACTGTCACGCCATCAGCTCAACAGATCGCTTCCTAAATTTAGCTCCAGACACATCAGCTCCCTTGCTTTGCTCCAGTTTCCCTATTTCATTAAGTAATGTCGCTCGATCGTTTCCTGATGCGTTTGTGTGTACCAGGACGCATTAGTACACAGAACAATGGTTTATTTCAGGCAGTTCTCGGAAGAAAATCCTTTTCGTAAGCGAATTATAAGTGATGGAATCTTCTCTTCGAAGTCTGACCTTGAAGGTCAAGTATACTTTTTTTCACCGTCTTTAATTTAAAAATTCGATAATGGTGACAAGTTTGATTTATTACGAGGGTATATGTCGGTACATTACAAACATTGTGTGGATTCTCGCCACCGATTTCATACTTTCTGAATAGTTTTGAAAAAGTGCAGGGACGCCTAAAATGTGCAGTGCGTCGGCCGAAATAAAGAAACGCAAACAAAACGACTCTTAAAAAACTTGTTACTCAAAAGTAGCCTATGATTTTTAGTGAGATTTTCGCCAAATAAAGGTGTAGTTAATATGGATCAACTACGTAGAAAATTCTATTTTTCACGTTTAAAATTTGTTTAATAATTCATTTGAAACTAAATATGAGCATTTCGTATTATCCAAATGTAAGGAACGGATTGGAAATGAAATTATTTTCTTTAAATAAATTCCTGTGGGAGAGTAAGCTAATACCATAGATTTGATGTTACCAATATTCTCATATTGTTGGAACCATCATCAAATAAGATGACTGCATCAACACGCAAAACTCTGTCTCTCCAAGGAAAATAACTAAATGTGACTAATCACGAAAAAGAATGTCAATTTCAGAAATTGCTGTTATCGTTCGTAGGTCAAAAGTGTTGTGCATGGCCTGATAAGCAGGTTTGCCCCGCTGAACGGGCTTGATTCACTCCAAAAACCGGCCGACATCCTGAAACGTGCGACCGCGATGATCGAAATATTGCTGGAATGGTTTTATAGGACCGTTCCAAGACAGCAGATCGAAATATTGTTGGAATGGTTTTATAAGACCGTTCCAAGACAGCAGATCGAAATGTTGCTGGAATGGTTTCATAGGACCGTTCCGAGACAGCAGCATTAATTTTTCCAGAGTTCAGTCAAGAGGCGGGCACGCGGTGTCAGGGAAAACTGTTTCCCGCCTGTGAGTAAGCGGAGGAATGCACCGTCGGATACCAGCGTCCAAGTCTCCATTTTTTAAGTAACGCACCAAAGTCCGTTAAGGTTTTGCGAACGAGCATTTTGTCTGAACAAACGAACAAGGGGACGAAGTTCACTTCAGCGATGAATCAAAGTTTACCTTGTTTGGATCTGGTGGTCAATTGCATGTGATCCTCTAGCTCTACAAAGTCCTAACACTCCGAAGTCAAGTTCCAACAGCAGGGACTACGCCTTACGGGAGTACCATTAGCTCTTCAATGTATTAAAAAAAGAGTTAAGATTAGAGGTAGAAGTGTGGTGCTGTGGAGCATGATTTCTGGCGGAGGAATAAGTCAGATTCTCCGTTTGCGCATTAAAATCAATTCATAAACAGCTCCAACTTGCCATTCCTGACTCCCACCTTGCTCCACCTCAGCCATCTACTCCCATGCACAACAATGCCCCTCGCCTCAAGGCAAAAAAGGTGACTGGTTTTTCGGAGAAAGGCATCACTGTGATGAACCGGCCACCTCAGACCTCCGACCGAAACCCAATGGAGAATCTTTCGAAAATCATTGGAGAGAGGGAGGATTTAGAAGGAAAGTCCCTAAAATCGAAGTCACTTGTAGGAATTTCTGAAGGAATAATGGGAAAGGATAGCGGTCACGTTTCACAAGAAATTAATTAGATCGTGAGGTTGAAGATGCCATGAAGTCGTCAAGAATATAGAAATATTCAAAAAATATTCAAGAATATTTGTTAATTGAATTTTATCGACAAATTTTTATCCGTTCCTCTACTTTTGATCAATTAGAAATGCTTCTACTTTGCTTCTAATTGAATTATTGAAAAACGTTAAATCGGAAACCCCAAAACTTTGAATGTAGTTTATACATATTGAATATGCTCATATTTGGGGAAAATTTCTCCAAAATTCATCTAATACCTTGAGATTGATCATATTTTTAAGTGCCGTTCTGCTTTCGTTCCTTACATTACGGTGATACCGTACTCCGTGCTGAAGATTATCGCACTATAAATCTAAAATCCAGTATTAGAACTTGGTTTTAAAGCGTTAGCACTTCGTAAAGCTGGCTGAAAAAAAATCGTCCCAATGACTGTTTTGGTGAGACGTCGAGTCCACAGTCCTACTGCTAGAATTTTGAACTTCTTGGATCCACAGCTACTGAAGATTGCGTTCACCATTCGCGTTACTAGCAAATTTGTGCAGCTTTACCAATTTTCACACTAATTCCCGTCCAGCTCTCATTTTCCTACTCAACTTTGCAGTTGAGTAGGAGCACCAAAACCTCGCTTGGTTCAATGACTTCTTCTTCAAACTATCCACAGCAGCTCCAAGCGATGTCGAATGTTCCGAATATTTTGAACCTGAGATGTATTCGCCCTAAAGTGCTACAGTGCAAGCGAATGTTAATCACGGGCGATTAACTTTAAGAGATGATTTTCCCGCGAGCATGAAGGCTATTTTTGACCTCAGAGCAGCGCTCGTTCCGAAGCGGGAGCACTTACGCATAGTCACGCGTAGACTTCCAGTGCAGACAAGTGCTGTAGCTCAAGTCAGAGGCATGGTACGAGCGTTTATTGATGGAGAGTCACACGATTTGATGGGTTGACTCTGCATGCTCACTGAGCGCCACTCTCGCATCGGTACAGGGTTCGATGCATATCCAAAAAGCCCCTAATGCAGAGATAGGTCGCCTTCAATGTTTAGTGTTTTGTGAAGAAAATTCACGCTTGAACATCTCGGTAAAAATTTTGCTACTACGGTTAGAGCCACACTGGTGTGCCGCCAATGGTCACATCATGTTTGAGTGGCTTTTCCCAAGAGAAGTACTCGGCCGGGAATCGAACCCAGGCCCTCCCGTAAAGGACGGTCCCAGTAAACAACCGCACTATAGTTGTCCTCTGCATTGAGGGGTATCAACTAGGGCGAGATCCGAACAACACAGAAAATATTTGTCATAAGAAACAAATAGAGGGCGTCATACTTAAGAAGCGAATGAAATGACTGTTCGCTGTTTACTGGGACCGATCTAGCGCTCCATGACTAACAAAACGACATGCTGTGCAATCGAGGTAATATCAATGTAATACTGAAATGTTCTACCAGTTCTGGAACTTTGCGACCGCAGTATTACTTTATTTTTTTATTATGTGCACTCTTTTTATTCAGTGCACTCAGTAAACTCTGTACACCAATCACGTTTTCTAATATCACTAAATCTACAGAACTCACTGTTTTCACAACTTAAGTACAACAAAAAAGAGTATAATATAATTTAGAATATAGGATGTGAGCAGGAGAGTACGAGGAATTCGCTTATAAGAAACTGATGTCGCTTATAAATTCTCATTGGTCCTGCGAAATCAAACTTTCATAAAGCCACACAGAATATATTTCAAAATAGATTTGATTTTCAAGGTTAATTCACATTTTTTCTGTGACATTCATTCTTTCAGCTGAAATCAAACCGTCAACCTAATCGCCAATAGTATTTCTAGCAACTAAAATGGTTTTCAAGAGCAAAAATAGAATTCATCAGGAAATTCTACTCTCTGTATTCTTTTATTATTATTATTATTACGAAAGTTTTTCCATTTTCTCGAGGGCGAGAAAAGTTGACCCATGCATAAATTATCGGCCGCAGGTCAAAGCACACAAACTCACGGGAAGAAATCGTGCGATTTGCATTCGCTCGTGGAGATCGATGCTGGGATTCCGATCGTGCATTTTTCTTTCGTGGCGAAGCCTCGCACAAGAGACGCGAAACTCCAGCGTCTGGGCACAGGTCGTGCAGGGGCGACGAACCAGAAGAGCTCGTCGAAAGTGTGTAAAAATATTGGGCATGTCAATTCTCTCAAATTTTCGCACTAAAATATTGGGCATGTCCCTCTGTACTTGCATACCCTCTGTACCCTCTACATACGTACACAAGTACTACATGTGTCGTACGATTTCGAAGAGCGGACGTCCGGGAATCTTCATGAAGAAAAATATACTTCGAAGTCTTCCGAACTTTATTAAGTCGACCGAGCTTTCGAGCGCTTGCACAGAGCTCGTTTTCTAGGCGTGAATTTTGAAACCGAACGATTGAAGGCTGCGTTTGGCGTATTTGTGCTACAGGAAATGTTGTTTTACACGGTGCATTATTATCATAAACAGGGTTATTGGCATCATAATTGACAGAGAGATAGGAGAAGCCCTCATTGACAGCATAATTGGCAGAGAGACGTCTACCAACCGGTTAGGTTGGTAGACATCGGAGATGGTGACGGTGGTAGACGTCGGAGATGGTGACGGTGGTAGACGTCGGGGATGGTGACGGTAGTAGACGTCGAGGATGGTGACGGTGGTAGACGTCGGGGATGGTGACGGCGGTAGACGTCGGGGATGATGACGGCACGATTGTAGGCATTACTTTCTGATGGTGTGTAAATGGCCTCGAGAAATTTTCTTCCGCTTACTTTATTGCATTTTGGTAAAATTTCCACCTGATTCCACCTAAAGCGGTGCCCCGTTTTTCAGACGCATTGGTTAATTGATGAGGGGTTAATTTTAAGCTAGGTAATTTTTCTGTTCATGCATCCTTGTTTATAAGTCAGGAGTAGTTTCCCCAATGTAACGTCAATGATAGCAGAGCGACAGGCGAAACCAGCGACTGTGTACGTATATCAAGTTACATGTACTTCTTGTGATATTAGTATAAACAGGAAATCAATTCTCTCTTAGACAAGCGTCACTGAAGACCTTTTTTGTGCTCCATGTACGTATGTACATCAGGAGTTTGAAAAATGTCAGAACTGCAGAACATAATTCATTTTTGATTTAACGTTTGAGGCAATAACCGAACCTCGAGACCTCAAATCACTGATATTCTCATCCTGCGTATCATGGATACCAGTGCTGATGAATAATTCCGAACTGATCAGTAATTAATTTTCTCGAAAGATTCAACGTCTATTGATTTCACTATTTTATCTGGTCGGATCTGGCGTAATTTCCGTCTTTTCCACTGACTAGGAACATAATTAACATCTCAGAAAAAGCGTGCCCCAGAGATCACTTCGCGAATGAGCAGAATTTCTTTTACGGCTCAAAACCAGAAGTTCCTGATAGGATGATAGAGAAACTGATGAGTGGGGCATGGAGATAATTGTGGCAAGGGAATAAGTCTAAATTAACCAGTTACTTACTTTACCCTATGAGGCTCAACTAATTGTTTGCATGAACGAATTATTACAAAAGCCGTAGTGCAAATCTCGTGGCCTTCCGGGCGCATTCACGCGAGTTTTGGGCCAAACGACCATAACTTAAGACTAAGCTGTATTCTAAACACTTTAAACGATTTATTACCCCAAGTGTTACATCATTTAAAAGCCATTGCAAGCATATATTTCTTGAACTAGAAGGCGCGAGGGCTATTTGGGGACATTTCGTTTTCAGTTCATTACGGTCTCGAATAATTTATAATATTATTTTCATTTCAGATAATCTAATTTAGGATTTTGATGACGTGCAGGAA
>VOMN01117634.1:0-33702 GCA_014899125.1 Orchestia grillus | reverse complement strand
ATAAACTAATTTGAAAATAGGTTTCCTTTTTTCTGGGACATCCCGTATAAGGTCATCTTCGATTCATCTCACCCTCTTAACCCTGCTTTGCCTGGTCGGTATGTTCCTATGAGGCGTAAGAGAGGTACCACTACATTACACGTGAGTGCTTTAGTGCCCTATAAAAGCAGAAATAAACAGTATAAACAGTCTTTTGTGCCACGTTTGGTTGTCAAATGGAACAATTTCGACGGCTTTTTGTTTCCTGGAGTGGAGTCGAGCGCTTTTAAATCTGCTGTCAATCGCTTTCTTCTTCAAGGTCGACAGTTTGTTTTTTCTTATTTCATCCTTTTCGTCCCGGCGTTTGGGCGTTTGGCCCCGCGCTCGTGGCACGCTGACTTTGTGGATTTTTCTTCTACCCTCATCGTTCATCGTGACATCTCTTAATAATAAAAATGCCCAAACACTGAGAATCAAGAAGCAGCGGCAGTGTCTCTGAACGAAAGCTAGATCGAAACTAGAATTCGCTAACGAAGGTTGAAATGCACTCGTGCATACCCTTTTTTCTAGTTGTTTTTGTTTTCATCCAATTATACAAAGCCCACTAGAATAATGACAAACGATTCAAAAACGACTTTCTCATTTATCGATCATATATGGGGTAACTTTTTCTCTGGACGTACCATCTCAGCTCTAATTGATCGTCGTATGTCATATCATTCAATAACTTTCTACTATTCAAAGCAAAACCTACTCTAGCTGACAGAAGTAAAACCAAATTAATTGATAATGAAAAATGTCTCTTTTTGCAGAAAGAATAGATGCATTATCTTTTGGCAACGTGAAAGTAGTTGATCGCATGAGTAGCATTGAAAACTTTTATCAAAAATCTTAAAATATAAAACGATTTTTTTCCAGTTAGTCTTACTTGCAATAAAATATATGCTACATTGGGAAACCGCAAATCTTAAAGTCGTCATTAGGAAAAATATCAATTATTGAGGCTCTTTCGCGCTATTGTAATTGTACGTCGTTTGTATACAAAGCTCTCCGGACAAAAATTTAGTCCCCTACTATTTTTCGAGTTCCAGTTATTTATTACATTTATAAATTGGTTTTCAAAGCTAGGACCGAAGTTTAGGCTAGAACTCTCATTAATTGGTATGGCAGTCATTCAAGGATTTGGAGAAGTCAACTAAGCCCCGAGATATGAACCCAACAAAATATTTGTTGGACGACCTAGAAAAATAAGTTAGACGTAGAAAAGATCGTCCACGTACTGCAGCCGCACTACGAGATCAGTTATGTAAGAGTAGTTTAAAATCAATCATGACAGGTGTACACTAGGACCCTTGGAAACTCAATGCCGTGTAGAACTACCGCCATTTTTCGTGCTAGTGGAGGTCTGACACCATATTAGAAGCAGGAGGCTAATTTTTTGCTAATGGAGCTTATATGCCGTAGTATTTCTAGCGCACTCATGAGGAAAAGAAAAACTGTTTTACTCAACTTAATAAAAGAAACCTCAAATGACTCCAAGAGGACGCTTTGGTATTTAAGAAATCAATTAAGAAAATTGACATTTTGAAGAATAATGTCTGCTTTTTAGGTGTAGATGCAGCTGATGAATTAAATGACAATTTTGTTTCTGTTGCTCACTCAGAACAACACTTAGGTCCTTGGTACTCTTGGCATGAAAGTAACTTCTTATCCTGCTCGGAATGATACCTCCTGTATACTAATCATAGGAATAATTAGTTCATGCAGTAATAAACGTCCCGATATTGATGAAATTCAGCCTAGAATATTGTTCGAAATTCTTGATCACATTGCGTCTATACTGTCTCGTATTTTCAATCATTCCATGTCATCTGAGATGTACCCCAATACCCTGAAATGAGCACTCGTTATTCCTGTGTTTGAGACGGGTGATCCTCCCGCACTGGGTAACTATCGGTCCATTTCAATTCTCCCTTTCATTAAGAAATTGTATGAAAAACTTGTTCACAATAGGGTGACGAATTTTCAAGACCTATTTCGAACCTATCATTCGGAGAAGTTTATTATCATATTTGTCTCTTCCTTGACTTACGTAAGGCATTTGACTGCGTTGAACACAAAATTCTTTTGAGTGAACTTCTGTGCTACAGAATCAAAAGGTCCTTTCCATGAACTTTTTAACTCTCGTTTGACGGGCTGAGAACAGTTCGGGATCTTAATTAATATTAAATCCAATTTAAGTCATATTTCTATCACTGTATCCTAGGGATCTGTGTTGTTACCAGCCCTTTTCAACACTTTCAGTAACGGTAATACAGCTATAACAACTGAAAATTGTAAATTATTTGCTGACGATGCTGTGTATTTTATGAACCAAGAGATTTATTTGATGAAGTGTGCACTGCCATCCCCGTGGTTACAGACTCGTTAGCAGCCTCGTTGAAGGCGAATATGCTGGTTGCTCCCGTACAGTACCTGGACATAAGTATACATTTGCATAACTTTATTTTCGATGTATCATGAAAATTTCAAGCTCTTGTTCAGAATAAAGAGTACATGAAGTTCAGAGAAAATATACTTAGCAAAATATTTAAACGTTACAACAAAAATAACTGACAACCCGCAAGTGAACTAAGCTTCATTCATGCGTACAGATGATCCTCAAATGAGCATGGTTCTTTGGACTCCTGTACACAGTTGTTTTGAATATTTGCCGTAAATTTTGAAAGGGATTGAGCGCAGGCAGTAACCTAGGGCGCGGAACGACACGTATTTTCTTATTTGCGAACTATTTTTTCCTCAATTTCACTCTATTTTTGGGTCATTGTCTTGCTGAAAGATCCACTTGCGGCGACCACTGAAGTTTCTTGAGCTCGGAAACAGCTTTTGCTCTAGTATCTGCCTGCACATTGAACTATCCATTTTGCATCAATGATGCGAAGTTCTCTTACACTATGGACAGGAGAACAGCCCCTCACCATCTTGAGCTCATTTAAGTGCTGTTCAAAATTCTTAGAAAATTATTCACGTTATTTACTATTCAAGAAAACGTCTATACTCATTCTGTGATAGGTACAAACTCACTGATTCTGCTCAATCTCAAGAATTATTAAAGCCAGTATAAAAATGTACTCGTAAATATGATGTTAATTATTTTCTTAAGATATTAAAGAGAAACAGCCCATTGGTGAAAGACTTCTACTATTTTTTATTAATAATTGGCTATGGGTCTTTATTTATATCAGGCTATTATCGCCTAAAAATTCGTAAACCTTATTTTGCGCTTATATTTCAGTTCAGGCCTGTATTTACTTCATCCTGCAATTCTAGTTAAAAAAATTCAAATTACTTACACTAGTGCTTTACGTTTGACGGTGAACAAGTACTCTGGTGATAATCCTCAGAAGTTTAGTTTTGTGTCATGGAACATGAGCGACACATATTTCGCTTATATCACTTCTTTTAAAATTGAGAGCCTCTTAACATTCAGCTTTAGAGACAATCCGTACAATTACCCCTCAAAGTTTTTTTACTTCTTCAACAGCAACTGTTTTGTCTCAATAATCTCACTGGTCACTTCTAGAGATACCTGGCCCATAGATTTAATAATTTTTCTTGCTCTATGGTCGCTCTTTTTGTCTGTTGGAAGGTCTAGGAATGTGTTTGCCGCTGAAATCGACTATGCTAAAACTTTAATGTGCAATAAAGGAAAAGCTTTGAATGAAGGTCCACTTGAAATTCAGCCCTTTTCTACTAATGTTATTGGTGAATGTTTTTCCTGCTTGAATAAGTATCAGGTACGTTATTTTCTAATTAGCCAAAATAAATGAAAATTTAATTCATGTACATTTCGTTTTTGTGTTTTAAATAATATAATTTTTTATGGACTCTAATTTATTAATTTGTGTGGGATGATGATCCCAACATCATCCCATCATCCCGAAACTTTCTTATGTAGATTAGAATTATTATTTGTAATTAGTTACCTGATTGATTTGAGTTTTTACTTAATAAAAAATGCATTGTACTCTATGCTAATCATGCGAAAACTGACACAACATGCTGAGGGTGAATTTAAAAGATTTTTACGAGGTATGTGTTTAACAAGAAAACGATACTTATATACCTTTCCTATACACACTAGCAAATGGAACACAGTAGTAACCAAAATACGGTGTTTCTCTCTCTTCCTCCTGATTTGGTTTTGCTCCCGGATATCCTCATGGCCAATAAAACCTGTACTGATACTGATGTCTAACTCGTAACAGAGGTTTGAATCAGATTAGCACAGCTGAGGCTTTCTTCCATCATAGATAGGAGCCATCACTCTCGGGTTGGATGAGCCTTTTGGGTAGCGGGCAGTTCTGCTAGAAAACATACGGATTACCTCAAGCTACAGCAGTAATTCAGGGTTTCACAACCGTGCTCAATACATCCGTGCAAGCAATAGATTCGATCCTGGTAGATTGACAATAGAAATGTGGAAGCATCAAGTCGCCTGCATTGCATGCGATACCCAGAACCATGATGGAGACGGGAGCTTCGTGTGCGTGGAGGCTGGAATCTCATCAGGTGTTTTACACAGCCATCAATTATTCTTGATTATTCACCCTTTGGTCCTAAACGAAGCTTTTCTCGTCCTAAAAGTGCCAGAGCTTTCTTGGTTGCTCCGAATGTTTCTGGTAGCTCAGTATTTGCTTGGCTATAGTTACTTTGTTCTTCCGGGTTCTCTCGAACATGAACTGGCCTCCTCACATCACGTACGACTTATAATTGAGGCCGTCATGAAATCATGAACCACAAGTTGGATTGTGGACTCATCGACCTTTACTTCTTTGTTGAGTGTGTTCATGAATTTCCCAGAGTCCTGTTGGATAGATGCTGAGACGGAAAAAATTAATTCGGGTGTTCTCGTCCTGTCTCATGCCAACAAAGTCGTTTTTTGTGAGAAACGGTTTTCACGTCACCATATCCTGCTACCTCCAATTCTGTTCGAACTTCGAAGGCGAACGACCGGGTGACATTTAGAAAGGTAGCGATTGGATTAGAGTGCCATGGGGAGAAGGAAACGATGATAGCAAGTCTTTCATTTCGTACGTTAGCTTAGGTTCTGCCACGTATCTCTGCTACAAAAAAAAAAATTTTTTCGATGCCATACAGAGTATTTTGTCCCATATAATGTGTGACCTCAAATATAAAATATCTGCCCCACTTTGTTTCCGTAAAAAGAACGATTATAAAAATGAACGAGCTCCATGGCAGAAAGACACCTCAATCCTAATCTGACTCGTAAATGATAACTCAATTATTCTTGGAAAATACAATTCAAAATTTAACATGGTCCTTAGAAACGAAAACTGACACAACATTGTAAGAAGATAGACGCAACAGAAAAATGTTAGTTGGCGATGGTTTTAAAATGTTCAAGAAACTAATCATTGTTGCTAAATTGTAGTCGCTTCAAAGACAATTCCAATCTGGCGATTCATAAGTGTAAACATAAACAAAACAAATTAAAAAATCTTATGAAATCTTACTCACTTGTAGGGAGAAATTTTTACCGAAAGAAAGTAGGTATTTGCGTCTTCGTGTTAAGGCAATAAAATTAAAATTGTTGATGACTTCTTCAGGATCACAAGGCTGAATATCATCTCAAATGTTTAAACAGTTGAGCTTACAAAAACGGGTCAGTCTCGAGGTCTGAATAACTCTCTTTATTCGAAGACGAACAAACCGATAAATGACAGCCGAATCGAAAGCAAAAAATTTGCCATGGAACACAACCCCACTTTGCTCCACAGCCACGGTGAGACCACTCAATCACTTTCGCTTAGTTAGGACTTAAACACTTTCGATTTTCGCGGCGTCCTAAAACTTAATTGCGCTCTTCAGGCAACTCTGACTCACACAACATGCGGACTAAGTGGCTTGTACTGTCAAGACCGGTAAATATTCGAGGACTGAAGACGCCTCTTGTACAACCTGAAACGCAAGGACGTGGGAAGACGTAGATTCCAAAATTAAGAAATTTCTGTTCAAATAGTACGATAGTATTATGTAACTTGTAACTGCTGCTTCCCAAAACAAGTTTTTCACCTCTCTATCATACTTCGGCACTAAGTCGGAAAAGTTTTAGAAAGAGCAAACATTTTTAAAGATCAAACACAAAGATATTAACTTGCACATGATTTTAATTAACAACTTCGGCACTAAACGGTTTTTAATTATTAGGAAAACTTCCCTTTTTGATGTGAATCTCTATTGTTTATAAATATTATTGTGCATAATATGCAGCAAAGTATGTCGGTTGCACCGGCGGTGAGTTAGGACAAGATAAACAAGATAGCAGAACATCTGAGAGTTGCGGTAATTGTTGCGCAGAAGCAATAGTAACTCAGTCTTGTCATACCGTGTTCTACAACCACGCTTTAACTGCGATTCTAGAATTACCTGTGACAATGAGTCCTTCATTATTTTTACATTAAAAAAATTAAGCAGCCATTCGTTTTTTAGAAATTAAACACTGATTTAATTATTTTCCATCGTCAATATTTAATAAGCCGATGGAACATAACTCAATTCATATAATGATTTTTTATTTATATACTTTAATTCATGTAATTGTTCATTTCAATTCCTGATAGAATTGTTGCAGAAACGTTCGAATGAACCGTTATAATTTTATTCATCGCTTGTATTTTCCAAGCACAGAGCACTTCAAGGCAGCCAAATGTTGAAAAAAGAAAAATACGTCACACTGATTTTCGCCAGTGTATACATTCCAGCCATCACCAATACCGGTTAAGTTCGATGAATGCCGTAAAGCTATCAGACCTGATATGGAGAACTGCAACGATGACTTAGCTGGCAGGAAACAGTCCGAAAGATAATTTGGAAGCTCTCGCACGCCGTAATTCATACAGTAATTACGTATTGTTGCGTTGAACCAGGCCAAGGTCTGTCACAATTATGGGCATGCTGAGCTGTTGGCTACTGTGTTCAGTCGAGCCCTGATAGCCGCACGGGCCTGGGGGCAGCTACACTAATTGACGATATTCCCCTGTTACACGTCAGGGAAGTGCAAAAAGTGGTAAATATTGCAGACTACATGTTCACAATTTCTGCTCAATGGTTAAATTTGATAAACTTTCAGAAGTTTTTTAGACACATATCTAATTACGTAATCGAGATATATTTTTCGGTTGTGATGGGAAAACTATCAATCAGATTAATTCCTTCTTTCTTTTATATTGCAGGCAATGCATTGCAATATATAAAACCAAATCCTAAAACATGAAATGTGCTGTTCTTGAAATTCTTTGAACGTATCACATCACGAGTTTGGAGTTGTGTATTTTCTGCTGTGGATAAATATGTACATATTTTTTGTCAGTGTGAGGAATCTCGTCACATTGACTCCAAGCTCCTGCATAATGCAAGTAATATAAACGAAGAGATTATCAACAGTAACAAAATGTCAAATGTTGGCACTTCCACGTAGCTGCCTGTACGTCCTGCCTCGCGTGGAGAGCCAAACCAGCTCGACGTGCCCGGACTGCAAACTGCGCTGCCACCCAGATGGTGCGGTCAGAACTTGTCAGTGGGCTGCTAACAAGGCCAGTTTATTACCTTGATGAGAGGTTTTGTGCTGATGGACATGACATAATGCACATTGTTTATATTAAGGATAAGTTAAATTGTATTGCCAGAATTGAATATTTTTGTGATGATTTTGTACTTCCTACACTCTTTGTAGTATTCCTACATTTTACTTCCATGTACATTTTATCTTCACAATTTTACTTTTCACAGACATATAAACATCCCATATGATGTGTGTGTTTTTATACATGGGCATGCAGTGCATAAAGTCACTTGGATTGAGGTTACAGTTGAATAGACGTTTTAATGAGATCCTTAAGAGAGTAAAATTGGGGCCTAGTGTCTGTTTAGCCTCTTTAATTTCAAGGCGCCATAAATTGGCAGATGAAGATCAATGAGAACTATGTGTGATACTTAATATTACAAATGCAATACTCTGATAATATTTAGCAACAATTTTTTCATTGAGATCTTCCTGATGTAAAATTCAGCGTACATTTTCTTACTTGTGGGTAAGTTCCGATGAATGAAAAAAACAATTAACGCTGTTTTCGACTTCTCTGACGATACCACCACCGAGTGAGAAATGGACATATTTGGCTCACAATCGAGGCCGTGAGCTGCAGTGGAAGCGAGATTGAGTGATGACCGCGACCTTCCATCGATGCCTGAACTGAGTGCACTGAAATAGCTCCTAAATTGAGGATGTTATCACTAGTTGCTAGGCGAAGGATTTTTTCGCGAGCAGAGAGGGTGGGAAGCTCACGCGATGATCAATATGCTGTGCCGCATATTGTCTGAAACACGAGCGAAGCGAATATTTGACATGGGAGGCCAACACATAAATTACAGGTATCGTATTCCTATATTGAATATAAGAGTTGAAGCATTTGGAAAAGATAGGATGGATGTAAACAAGAATTTGTCATTACAAGAATTTTGTTCTTTGCTAAACAAATTCAGTGACTTCCTCAATTTGAATTAGCTATTTTTTGAGAGGGGCAACATTTGCTTTACTTCAGTAATATCACCTCTACTGGGGAAAGTTATTGCGTTATGCTAAACTGATCATCATAATTTCCTGGAAAGAACAGTTGGTGATTTTAGTGAGCGTAGGCTCATTGAGTCAAACGTCAGAGCGAATAAATCAGACCAAAGTCATTTCTTGTTCGGGCCTCGTTTAATGTGTCTGATTGAGAATGAGAACAATAGTTAGATTCACTAGTTTCCTCTTAAAATTTATCCTGGGGAATTAAAGACTGATTGTGATGACCGTTAGTGAAAAATAGGGCAGGATATTGAGCAGGGTGCGCCTTAAAAGGGCTGAGGGAATTGACAGTTAGTGAGAAATAGGGCAGGATACTGAGCAGAGTGCGCCTTAAAATGACAGGAATTTCTCCTCCAATATGTTTTTTGTTGAAATACACCTCTCATATTTCATCACTGGATAGCAAGTTACAATTCTGTGTATGAAGTTTTTGAAATAAGCCTCTTGAGAAAACTATGAGAAAATTTTTTGAAAACAAAGCTATCAGTGAAGATTTTCATCTGGTTCTCAGTTCCATTCCCTGGAAAATTTAAATCAACTGAAGGCAATTTAGAACAACGAACTTAATTTTGTAATAAGTCAGCAATATTAAACGTTGTTTCTGTTAGATTTTTACTATCAGAAGGCCCTCATGTCAATTTTGTGCTGCAAATTAAACGTAAAAGTAATTGGTGGGAATGACATTTGTTTCGTTCTACAACCTCAAACCTTTTTGTAATAGTTATGATTAAGATTAAACAAACCAGGAGAATACAAACATATCTTTTTAGAGAAATACTCTAAGCTAGAGTATATTTCGGCAATCCCTTGAACGAACATACAACTTCAACTTTTTATAGAAATTTTGCGCTACATCGAAATCAGCAAACTGACCAGGTCATTTCAAAACATTATAATCTATGAACTATTTCTGAGTTCCACTGGCAGTGGGTTTCGGATGATTATCCATTTTAAAACTGAAACTGTTCAAGTTTCAGTAATATGACACCGGTAAGATTTTCCTTTAGAACTCTACATTACAGAGTACTCTCGGAGCGCCAAAATACTTCCGATTCACCATACAATTGGATAAAAACCACAGAAATTTCCCAACTTTCAAACCTTACTGTGAGTGAAGAAAGGTAACGCCATTCTTCTGCTGGTTGGCAGCATTCGTGAGCTCAACGGACAAAAAATTAGTTACCTGTACCTACTGCTAATATGGTGTAGGACCTCCACGAGCTGAAATAATGAAGGTAACTCTACACGTCATTGAGTCTACAGATATCCTAATGTATACCTGGTCCGTTTTAAACCACTCTTGCATCAACTGATCTCGATGTGCGGCCAAAGTACATTGACGATCTTTCCGACGTCTAACTTGTCGTTCTTGGACGACCACAAATTTTCTATTGGGTCCATATCTAGGGACTAATCTGGCCAATTTAAATGCATGATATACCTTGAATCACCGTCATGCTAATAAATGACAGTTCTAGCCCAACAGTTCTAGCCGACAGTTTTGATCCTGAAAGATAGGCAGAGCAACATGCCTCTCTTCATTCAGAAATCGCGCAAATGGCCAAACTTGGCTATCTAACAGCTCAGTGTACCGTAACCATGCTGGTTCAGTTTGACAAATATCTAAAATAAAAACCCACTTTTGTGTAGTTGAAACAGCCTCAGAACATGACAGACCTTTTTACTCTGTGTATCGCCTCTTGCACACAAGCTTCGTTGAAGGCTTTATGAAGTCTTAGATGAACACGACGGCGGGTATCAATGCGATCGAGATAGAATAGTGATTTACCTAACCGCATGACACCTCCACTTCCCTATAGTTCAATCCGTGTGTTTTGGCACAGGTTAAAGGAGTGGTCTTGTGAGCAGCAGTTAACATCAGCCATTAACGACCCACTCTGCCCCATGTATCCATCGCATGGAGTTCCCTACGAAGAGTTTGTTCAGAAACAGCAGGAGAAGGGCCATCCTTGACGTTTCGCTGTAGTTCCATCCATGATGCAAAGCGATTCTGATTAAAAATTCGGGACACACGGCGGCTTTCTTTGTCAGGTTGAAGTTTTTTCTTACCTTAATATTGCCTCGAATTTCCGCATGTACTGCTTTGTTTCCATTGTTGGTAGACTCGTATAAGAGTGTGACATGGAATACCAGTGAATCCTGCTATTTCCTTGAAGGTGTGTCCTTTAGCCCGACCAATTGCAATAGCCCTTTTTGACATTCCAAGACGTATTGCATAGGTCCCATCGTTGTAAATCAACTAAACCACCAATCAATACGTTGAAAGCTCGGAACGGAAATCGATGCTTGTTCAGTACTTACATATGATCTAAACTTCAGTCACAGTTCTGAAAATCGATTTATGAACGCAGTAAATAACTGGAGCTCAAAAAAAATGCGTGACTGATTTCTTAGCTGGGGAATTATTGTTCACTACGAAAATTAGCTGCCGTGTTGTCACCAAACCGCTCAATTTTTCGTCACACCATATTACCTTACGGAGGAAATCAATAATCGTTTCCATTTTCCACGAAATATTTTTGAGGTTGAGTTTCACCAGAGGAGTTTTTGGGTACCTTGATGAGTCTTTGCTGTTATGGGCTCTACTACAGCCTGTACCTGGCTTTTGTGCGAGATAGTTTTTTCTTAATCATCAACTCAAAAATGTAACAGTCATTACCAAATTTGGAAGTTGCTTCCATATAAAGTTTTAACTGTTATGCAAGAGTTTTACATCGATCAGTTCAATATTATCGAAAAATTTTGTAAGCGTTTAATTTAGTTACATTTTAACAGAACTACAATTTTGTGCACAGACGTGAAAAGGTTATAAAATAAAGGATCTAAAAATGTTAGGCTTGACTATGGATACTCAAATAATGTATGAATATTGCAAACATTTTAATTCCAATGTTTTTAATACCATTTAGGAAACCAATTAATGATTAGCGTAATCTCCACGCATTTCAACAATAGCCAGAAGACGTCTGTCCATAGATTCAGTCAAATTTTCAATTTCATTTGCAGTAATACTTTTAGCACAAGTTTTAAGTTCATTCCACAGGCGACCCTAGGTGAAAAACTGACGTCCCCGTCTGGTAAACACGTCGCTTAAGCAGTGACCACAGGTTCTCAATAGGGTTCAAGTCAGGAGAAAATGCTGGCCATTTCATCAGTCGGATATCTTTGACTCCAAGAGTCTTCAAATGCTCTACTGTAGCAGCACGTGACGGGCTGTCGTCGTGCATAAAAAGAAGATTCTTTTTATTGGCGTGAAACCTCCTCGAGGACCGCGGAGCTACCATCAGCTCCATGAAGTCGATATTGGCAGCTGTAGTCAGTGTTCTCCTATAGGGATTCTAAAAGGACCCACTTATTCATTGTTAACAATTCTTTCTTTTTGTTAACGACTACGACATTGGGGGTCTTATACTGGGCATAACGTGTCTTTCCATACTTCTCAGCACTCGACATCGAGTTGTTTCCGATACATGGCCCAGTCCAATATTTTCAAATACATTCTTGCTTGTTGAGCGAGGCTGCCGGCGTATTTCCCGTTTCACTCTGGACAAATCATACCTCGCCAGGATCCGATATTTTTCCTTGTCTTTCCTTTTGGCCTTGGCTTCAGGATTGCTAAGTACTTCTTGACAGTAAGGGCATCACGGCGCAAAGTAGCACCTATATTTCTTACTCATTTACCATCAGCTACTTTCGACATAATGTTCGCCTTATTTTTGGTTATTAAGGCCCTTACTGGTATTCAATTTAACTGAAGACTTGCTAAGCACAAATGCATGGCACACTTCTCAAAAAATAGTGTTACACTAGTTTGTTTACTGTTTCGGCGAACTGATTCAAAAGTTACACGTATGTACATGTCAGTGTTGCCCATATTACTGACAAATTTTATGGTTCAAAACAGAGCTATTTAATTTATAGACAATAAACTCCCGCATAAAAGCTTGGCCCGGTTTGTAATTTCCCCTGAGCTCCGTATTTTTTGAGTTGATCAAAATCAACTATGATTTTGATCCCCTGAGCCCTTAACTATGAAATTTTTTCTCAACTGCCCGAGCTATATATCTGGTAATTCCTTAGGTAACTTTGCGAAGCACTTACTTCACGTATTCCATTGCTTTTCAAATAATTTAATTCGGAATTTTGGCTGCTATCCCAGTCTACGAGCACATTCATATTTTTTTATATTTTACACTAGCGTTGTTCATGTTTGTCGAGTTCAGCAGTCCTGAATATATAACTTTCGATGGCTCACTATCTTAACGCACTCTCCAAACTGCTTCAAGGCAGGCTATAGCAATCAATGAAACGTGGTGGGAAATGTTGTCTTTCAGTTTAGAACATTGTTCAATGTTACGATCAGTCAAAAGCAATATATATATATATAATACATAACTACTGACAAGTAAATCGTCTACAAATCCTCATCCAATTCCTTTTATCATGAATAAAATACTTGCGTTCAGGGTTAATGAATCGTTATTTTTAGCAAGCAATTCATGTTTTTTTTAAATATATTTTCAAACTTATCAGATGATAAATATTATTAGAATCTGAGCATTTAGAATTAATTTGAGGCATACGTGATAAGCAGTCGTTGGAACCTGCAATTTGATATTATCAGTCAAATATATATCTGGGCGTAACACTGTTGAAGAGTTCGTTTCGACGCTCGACAATACGATCAGAAATTTTACGTATCAGCTGATATAGTTTCTGAACACCCTCAACTTCGCTTACTCAACTATTATATTCGGAAACAAATTATAATAATTCACAAATAATCGAGGTTTGCTATTTTCAGAATTATATCTTCTCTGTCTATTGTAAGGTCATATTTTTAAATACATAAAGGCTCTCAAATACAGAGATCCGAGCCTCTAGAACGTTGTTTTATAATTTTTCATTTATATGTTAATGATTTCAACACAAAATAGAGCCCGTCTGCAAGTGATATCTTGCAGGAGATTGTGGCGGACAGCCAACAGTATTTCTTGTCCAATTACTATTCTATCAACGCATTCAGCGCCACTCCAGCGAGGTTCTGATTGGCTGGCTCGCTTATTACAATGAGGAGAGCAAAGAACAAGCGAGGACGTTTTATCAATTGGCTGATATCCCCAAAGCGAACTCATCACCTTACTTTTTGAGCCCCTTATTAATAATGTTACAAAGAAATCAAAGAATAAACTTCGTACGAACATGAACAAAATATCTACAGACATTCCTAATTCAAGAATAGCGACAACTTACTTATCAATTGGTAATTTTTTTCGATTTGGGACCATCTTGAAACAGTGAAGCAGGGTGTGAACTCTTGATTTACTATCTTCGTCACAAAAATTGTTCTCGAATCATAGCTTTTACGAATTAACGACTTATGGACAGTACTCTACTGCACTATTTGTCAGATGGTGTCCAAAAAGAGGAATCTTACCATCCGAGGAAACCTTAACCTGTTTATAACGACTTACTTCGCTTACTCCATGGCCTTACTTCGTTTACTTCATGGCCTTACTTCGCTTACTCCATGGCCTTACTTCGCTTACTTCATGGGCTAACTTCGCTTACTCCTTGGGCTAACTTCGCTTACTCCATGGGCTAATTTCGCTTACTTCATGGGCTTATTTCGCTTACTTCATGGGCTTATTTCGCTTTCTTCATGGGCTTTCTTCGCTTACTCCATGGGCTTATTTCGCTTACTCCATGGGCTTACTTCGCTTACTCCATGGGCTTACTTCGCTTACTCCTTGGGCTAACTTCGCTTACTCCATGGGTTTATTTCGCTTACTCCATGGGCTTACTTCGCTTACTTCATGGGCTCACTTAGCTAATATTGTATGCGTATCTGTTTTATCGTGACGAATATTGTATGCTTATCTGTTTTATTGTGACGAATATTATGTATATGCGTGTCTGTTTTATCCTGACGAATATTGTATGAGTGTCTGTTCTATCGTGACGAATATTTTATGTGTGTCTGCTTTATTGTGACGAATATTAAATGAGTGTCTGTTTTATCGTGACGACTGTTATGAGTATCTGTTTGATCGTAACGAATATTGTATGCGTGTTCGTTTTATCGTGACGAATATTGTATGAGTGTCTGTTTTATCGTGACGAATATTTTATAAGTATCTGTTTTATCGTGACGAATATTGTATGAGTGTCTGTTTTATCGTGACGAATATTAAATGAAGCAGTTAGCAGTCGCTAACATGCATGAAGCTTGTTCAAAAAATTCTAAGCTTCAACCAGCAACGTTACAGAAACAAGACTCTTTCTTACAACTTATCTATATAGTCTCCTTCAATCAATGCACTTAGTCTAACTCTGCTCAAGCATTGCAATTTCTTCATGGAAGAAGATAGCGTCCTTAGCCTCTAAAAACTTATTCACAGCACGAGTGACTTCATCACTGTTTCTAAAATGGGAGCCATTTTGAGTTTATGAGACAGGTGGAAGTCAGATGGAGTTAGGTGTGGTGAGTAAAGGTGATGAAGAAGCAATTCAAGGCCAT
Source organism: Orchestia grillus (assembly GCA_014899125.1). Taxonomy (NCBI): domain Eukaryota; kingdom Metazoa; phylum Arthropoda; class Malacostraca; order Amphipoda; family Talitridae; genus Orchestia; species Orchestia grillus. The sequence continues at coordinate 18,532 of VOMN01117634.1, read as the reverse complement.
AGCTGGCTGCTGCAGCAACTGCAATCTGAGAGTGAAAGGGCGCGTTTTTCTGGTGCGAAAGCACAGCTGTCCTCAGCGTCCCTCTGCATTTCGACTTGACTGTTTCCTTCATTTACCTTTATGCTCATGCATAATATTGTTCATTATAACATTATTTTTTCCAGGTACTTTATTACGCCTTTGAAAGCGAAAAAACAAGAACTATCTCCTTGCCAACAGACCTTTCTGCGTGAAAATTTTCGGCGTTAGAGAACCAAAATGTCTTCTCTGTTTGCTTTGAATCTTCGATTCAGCCTCAATGGAAATCAACGAAGGTTTCATCGTGAGCTCCTAACGAACTCAGTGGAAATTCTTTGGGTCAGCCTGGAAACGAGTCAAGAGTGTCCAGGAAATATCAACCCTCTGCAATTTCTGTTCTAGCGTCGGCAAGCATTCTTGGGACCCATCTTGTAGACAGCTTGTTCATCCCCAATATTACAGTTAAACAACTTGGCCGAAGCCAATACTACAGCCTATAGACTTGGCTACCTGCTGGACAGTAAGACATCTACCATCCAAAACTATACAGCGGTTGACATCAACTCGATAACCAGCTGTTGAGGTTTGTGGACGACCTGACCAAGGGTCATCTTCGGTGCCGGCCGGCCCTGTCTCGTTGGAATTCAGCAGCCCACTTTTCATAATCTCATAGGAAAAGGAGTCCTCATACCCTCATTGATTTCTTTGGATTTCATGCTTTTCTTTTTCAGACATTATATGACTGCTGACGCAGCAGTTTTGTCTATTTTCAGATTGGTTGCACTCCGCTTTGCCTTTGCATGGTGCTAACATGTCCTCAAATTCAAATAGAAATTTGTCTTAGTTTTTCTAGTTGTATAAAAGTGGAAGTATTTTTTTTCAGCTGAGGCTCTTTTTTCTGGGAGAGTTTCATAACTTTTTGGGTAACCTTCCCAAAATTATATTAGATAAACATTGCATAGGTACACACCTTTTGACACACGATGCGAATCATGTCATTACGTAGTTTTGCAACTATTCCTAATGCTCAATTTTCACTGCAGTGAGGGAACTGGGGTAATGTAAGCCTTTTTGTGTTAGTATTAGCATTCAACGAATAAATTTCAGCCTAACTTGAATGGAAAATTAACATAGAAATATAAAGGAGTGGTTCTCTTATTTCTTCAAAATTTAGGTAAATTTTTGTTTCATGCCTACTCATACGAATGGATTCTCAGGGAAATTTAGTTTCTCCAGTTGACTGGTATTAAATTAAATCTGTTACTAATGGAATGTTTTGGATCGAGGTTAACTTTTTTCACATGAATACTGAAAAAATTTCCAGAAATATTTATAGGTATTTTAAATAGCAAAATCAAGTTGCTGCCTAATCGTATTATACGCCAATGAGCATTTTAAAAACGTTAAAAAATCTTATTTTGATGCAATGCACTATATGCGCTCTGTGTGTTCCACCGGCTTCCTTAAGCTGGGGTAAGTTTGCCAGCTTCAATTAACGTAAGTACTTACATAGAAGTGGAGGATGCGCTACTCAGCGATTCCCTTCACGCCGGAAACAGAGCTACTCCTCATCTTGAGTGGCTTGGCTGCCTCAAGTCTGCAGCGGTCTGGCAGGTAGCTCAACGCGTTATACGAGGCGTGTAAATGAAGTAATGAGACTGGTAGCGGAGTGTTAGATCTTGCAACAAGGATACGTCATTATCTATGTTATCGTCAACATCTCTGTTATCTGTGTGGGTTTGAACTTGGTAAAGTCAATAGATGTTCTATCGTGATTGGTTTTGCAAGCCGATTTTCCTAAGGCGTTCAAAAATGAATGAGGTAATGAGAGAAATTGGTTTCGATCTGAGCAGCGCTATTGAAACTTTAAATGAGCTTCCATAGGCTTGTGAAGACAGTGTTTTGTAACTGGCCCAGATTTTCAAGAGATGTGGGGAATCTCAAAAAGGCCGAAAATCGATTAAAGATGGACAGTACAACGGAAAATTTTCAATTGCATACTGAAATGTCAAAAAAATACAAGTTTTTGAGCGTTCTGTTCGGCAAATGACAAGCAGAATAATCGGGGACGAGTTTAATTTTTCACACAGGCACATACAATCGTTCTTCAGATTTTGGTCTGTGAAATGAGGATGAGGAGAGTCTGCGTGACAACGGTTTCGGAAAACCTGTTTCGGGATATTTCAACTTGACTCACCAGTGATACAATTAATGAGTTTTTGATGAGTAAAAAGAATCCTTCAGCTCCTCAGCCTCCTTATTCGCCAGACTTGAACTCTTAAGATTTCTTCATTTTACTAAGAATAAAGATTCACACCATGTTCGGACACTGAAGGATAATAAAAAAGTTTGGAAACAACCAGCTGAAGGCCGTTTCTGTGAATGAGTTCCACCATTGCAATGAAAGGTGGAGAACTCGCCTAGACCTCCCAAGAATATTACTTTAAGAAAGACAATGTGAAATTGCAACTTCAATTTAATTAATAAAGTTATCAATATTAATCTTATTGCTGTATTTACACATCTCGTATTTCATATTAAAGCAGAATGTGCGAAAAATGTCTATACTTTTAATTTTACCGAGCATCAGTTAAAATCAAATAATGGGCTTAGAGTTCAACTATGAACTAAAATGTCATGAAAATGTTGACCGAGTTGTGAATAAAGACGTCTTTAAATACAGTTCGAGAATTAATTTTTCTAGTTTTGTGATATCCATTTCAAAAAATTGAAGAAAAATCTGTATCGCTTTAATTTTAATATTAAAATTATTCGCTAGGCAGTGTAAAAGATAATCGTGCAGTGTTAAAAAGTTCATATTTAAATTATGATATTCGTCCTATTTTTGTCATATTAATTTATTATTGTAAGCGACACTGGGTATTTGCTTCAGCATATTCGAAAATCGCGAAGGAATTATTTTCCTGAATTAGAAAGTGTCCAAAATGTTAATTTTCTGATGGTCATTTCACCACAGCATTACTTAGTCAGCTTTTACGATTTCATCGAGGTATTCCAAGTCAGAAATATATAAACATTTATGTAGTTAAACTTAGCTCTAATTTAAAAGCAAATAGCCCTCTAAAATCTTTTGTGGCCAATTTACAGGGGCCATAGTAATGATGTAAAACCCTGACTTCTATGACACGGTTTTTTTATTGTACCATTGTACATAGAGGCTTACGTTAACTGGAACACTCTTCTGTCATTTTTCTCTTTGAGTAATGAAGAAAAGGGAAAATTTTCGCTTTCGCTTGTTTAATGACGCATGAAACCTAACCGGACCTTTATGCGTGGGCGTTCAGTTTGTGGGACTACTCAAAATTGAGTTTGTTGACAGCAATCGATCTCTACTCAGACAGTGCCGTGAGTTCTCTTGCGTGTTTAAAAATTTGTAATCAAAATATGTAATATTTTGTTGGAAAATGTTTTTTTACTCATTTTCATGTATTCCTAAATCTAGTTTCGGTGTAACTTATTATAGCTTCGCAGAAAAAGGTAGTGAAAACTGCAATATTTGTATTCATAGAACAACAGAATTATAAAAAATGAAACTTACCAGTTTATTATTTTGAACACGTGAACGTTCTTCGCTCCTCTTGCAGATTATTTTATTGTACATGTGTACAGAGAACTCAGTTGTATAGATTAGAGAGTGACAATGTGTACAAAAATTTTCCCGCATCCATTACCCTCGGTAGAATGTTATTTTCTGTGTTCCGTACATGAATGTTAGATTGAATCAACACTATTTAATAAAACGCCAGGTGTCCCCTTAAATATATAAATAAATAAATAAATTTATATATTTTTTGTGCCTAATTTCTCTTATGTCGTTACAATGGGAATCACATTGGATACACTAAAAACGTGAAGAATTTCATGCCCTTACTTATATTATTTTATATAATAGCCCAGTGTTGGTTGGTTGGTTAATTGGTGCTTCTGTCCGTTTGCCCGTCTGTCCATTCGTCCGTCTTTCCATCACGCTCTTCAGGGTTTAGATAGAAGAAAATTCCCGGGTCCCTATTCATAAACTAAAAGCGAGACTGTCACATAAAGCATTCCGTAGCAGTGACACTGAAAATAACATTATTTCATCCCAGAGTTACCGTAAATAAAAGGGCATCCTAAAAAATTAATTTAGTCGCTAAAGGGATATCATTTGTCCAGCCATTTTTGGCGGGTAGCGTCTACTAGTAGTATGATAAAAAAGCAGGTGTCTCATATAACCAATAGATACTACCCTCACTTGAAACTTGATTAAAATTTTCGTGACAAGTTCACGATCGGAAGTTCTTTCAAGCTTAGGAATTAGATTGCATCTTGAATGCAAAACGTTGTTGTTTATTGGTGTAGCTATAGTCAGTGTGCTGCAGCATCCTGTGGGGGGACAACTCGTCTTCTCCATGCACGCATTCCAGAGCACAAGGGAATCGCTACCTGTAGAAGTAGGCCAATTACAAACACACAATGAGATTGAGGATCATGCCTCACAATACGACCATTCAGTGCACGTAAATAGTTCCAAAATAGCGGCTCAAGCAAGTGATAGATATACAGTTCGCCGAGTGTTTTAATTGATAAACTCAATTCATCTCTCCATTCTGAAGATTATCCTGTGGAGTTGAACATTTTAAAATAAATTCAATTTATTGGAAGCCACTTCAATATTTTCGTCTTGTCTTCTAAATTTCAATTTACAATGAAGGTGCATTTCGATTATTTATCGATCGATACGAACGCTCTCTGTAAACTTCGCTGTTTTTGAACTGTTGCTGCCGTGCGTTGCGAGCACCTGAACTCCTGGGCACATCCCACCAGTCCCAGGGCCCTGTTCGGTGAGCGTGATCCGTGATGTATGGTCAGTGAGGAGGTAACCCTCGCGGAAGAAGGTTGTGGTGGCTTGACAGTTGTTCACCTTGTGTGTTTTGACGTCGCTGTGATGAAATTCAGTTTTACCACATTGTGATTATATAGTCAGTGTTATGGTAAAAGAAATTCACAAGGAACAGAACATACTCTTAAATTTTCGCAGAGATTAATCGCCATATGTTCCGATTATATACATGTTTGAACCGACATAATTTTTCCATAAATTGGGATTCCAGTACTGAGATGTGTGTTCATGTGAAAAAGGACTGTCTGGTCACTTCTGGCGATAGTATACATAGGAACTCCACATTGCTTTACTTACGTCTAGTTCCCGGTGGTTTTTACAACCGAATCTTCGTTTCACAAAAACAAAAAAAGGATATTTTTTGTGTGAAAAAGTTTCGAATCGAAGAAAAAGTGAAGTTTGCTTACAGTAATTTATAGTTTGCATGTTCTTGCTTCTAATGATCATTCGATAATGAACTAGGCCGAGTTTGTTTACCTCAACGCTAGAAATAGGTTGGATGGAAGCGCTTCGAAATTCATGGCCCATTAACATCGCACCAATTGTTTGGGTGATGAATGCCCAAAGAAAGAAGCTGAGAGAAGTTCAAGTTGAAGCAAATTGAAGTTGGATGATGTTAGGCAATCGAAACTTACTTACAATAATGGTTTAATCTTGTGCACTAATCAGCTTGATCGTTTTTTATGTAGGAAAATCGTAAAACATTTGAAGGAAGAATTGGTACTGGCAGCCCAGCGTAATACTCAAATAAAACTCGCAACTTTTAGCTTATTTAATTTCCAAGTTGACAGGCGGCTGCCACCGTCGCTGAATGTTTTCGATACCAAAATATGCATAACTTGTTTTAAATTTTGCTTTCATTCCGACGTCCAAATTTCGGAATGTGTGTCTTGAAGTATATAAACTTTTTAGTGGATTTGTTTTCATCACGGGACATAGTCTGAATAGTAAAATAATTACAACATGCTCTTCTCAGAGGTTAATAGTATAGGTTAAATGATATTGTATAAACTGTTGAAATTACTACTATTCTTCAAATTTGTTTACACCTAACATATCATCTGTGTCTTCCATTCTTTAGTTTTTACTATACTTCTAACATTTCTTCAAACCTTATCATTTCAAACTTTTAAGTGAAGAAATTTCGATTTCAAAGCCTTGTTTCAACATGTAAGTTGACTACTGGGACGACTACTGGCACATCACTTTATTTCTTGCCGCGCTAAAACTTTTTTGTTGTTGTTGCTGTTGCGTGAATTTGCATTCCTGTCCATGAGTTAAAATTAATCGCGGAAACAAATTGTGATTTACGATACCATCATTACCCTCTCGATTACAACTTCATTAATCAGTGTTGTCAAAAAAGCTGCTCGGAAAACTGCACTTTGGAAATAGTTTACTGTTATCATAGAATCTTAGGTGAAGTAATAATAACTGTTCACAAAATTCTCTCGTAAAGAGGAACATGGATATAAATTATCCGAATCACGAAATTCTCCCGTAGATAGGAGCTCGGACATAAATTATCCGAACAACTACCATTAAAATATCAAATAGAGGAGAGCTTTGGTAATTAAGTATTTAAGTTGCTTCTCTGTATTTTTGTGCACTCGATAGCTGTAAATTAACGGCTAAATTATTTCATGTTTCAAGTTTTTTCGCACATTTTGAACGGTCGTTTATCGTGTTTGAAGATTAATCGTACCTAACTGCTTATTATGGCGATAACTTTTTGACTAATGATAACCGCTGATATCCTGATACGTCTCATCTGAACAAAAATTGTTCAGGTCATAAATATTGTACTAAGAGCCTCTCTTCGTAAAAAGTTCTGTCACTGAACGCATGAAAAAATGTAGCTTAATGCTATCCACAATTTATTGATGATAGTATCCTAGAAGCATTAGTATTCAAGTGAATATCTTCGGTTTGTTAAAACAAGGCTAATTAGTGCTCAAGGGTTTATTGGATCTCACATTGATTGATAGGTCATGTTAAGTGTAGACGCAAACCAGTAGTTTTGGAGGGGAGTGTATTAATCGTTTACGTTGGAAGCCATTAGATCCTATGAAAATTATGATTTTGGTTATTAACTAGTATACCTCAGTGACTCTGATTGTACTTCTAGGTTAGCTTAATGAATGGATAAATACGCTTAAATTTTAAGTAAACTAACTTGAGTTAGCAATTTCAACGCGGTCAATTAGTGTTTCAACTAGTTCTTGCACCACAGCTTCTTCATTGGCCTACAAATATAGTTAAGAGACTTTCGCAAGGAGAATGAGTATGTACGCACTTACTCTCTAGAGTAAGGGATGGTTTTAATGCATACTGTAATGTTTAAATGAACGTATTTTAGATGAAGAAGACTCGTTACGAGTCAAAAAATCAACCACAAGGATGCTAGCTTAGAAAGTTTAGAGCTGCGCTGTAGATCAATGAGACATGCAGCCGCCAGCTCGCAGAGGTGGTCTACCCGTCTACCCTCAGGGCCGTGTGACAGGGGGATGCATCACGACCTTCAGTATCGGGCCCGAGAAATAAGCTTCCCAAATTCAGACCCGAACAAACTTGATAATCTAACTGTATTCCTACGAGAAATTTATATTGCAATGCGTTTACATGTTCTCTTGGTTTACATCGGCTGTTGTGGTTACGCGCTATTGAGGCTAGATCGTAAAAGCCTTCCAGGCTTCTTTGTCAGACGAGGAAATTGTTGTATTACGACCGTTGCAGGTAGTAAAATTTGAACCCAAGTTTTCGCATTATAATTCAATGATTAAATGGAATCGATGTATCGTGTTAGCTTTTGATGACATATCTTCGCACCTCAGCCTCTGTGTTTGAACTGTACAAGCATCAACTGTTGATGTAAAATTTTTAGTTTAACTATTGAAGGTTGAACTTTCAGAACGATTGTGTGGCTACTCCAAATGTGACAGAAAAGAATGTACAATACTTATGACATTCTTAAAAGAATAAGTGGTACTAAAATAAAATAGTCAAAGCTAAAAGGGGACTTTATATTCAACATACGAGTAAACATTTAGAAGTATAGTGTCAAATTCTGTGGCGCTTCTGCTATCCAAGACTGCAAACACTCGTAGCAGTGCTACAACGCGCGACCGTTTTGGTCGTGGCTGCACATAAGATCCAATCAAAACGAAGTAGGTCAAGAAACTTTCTTTACAGAGTGTTCAATAATGATTAATCTATTCATGAAAATAACGTTAAGATCATTTGTTCTATACGGCCGTTATTTTGAACAACGCATTCAGTGTGCTTAAAAAATATCCGAACCCTTGTTCACATAAAAAATGCTCTTATTCAGATGCGCAGCAATCTTTGCGCTAATCGCAAAGTACGAATACTCCTCTTGGGGTGTGGCGCATTTCTCCCAACGTTTCTCTCACTGTTGGAAGCAGTGCTGGCCAGGACTTCTCTTCAGAGAGGGCACGCAGCTGGTTTAGTTTTATTTTGCTTGAAGTCTTTTCCAGACAGAAACTTGGTTCCAATCAGGAACATTTTGCACTTGGGGGTGGCCTGGTAAATCATGCGGAGCCATGTCAGGAGAGTACAGAGCATGGGGATGAAAAAAATAAACACAAAAGATTTTCAAACAGGATTTAAAGACTAACTGCATGCACGACGCAGTGCAGACCGGTAATTTTAGGTGCTTCCAAGAAGAAAGGTTGGGTAAATTGATTACAGAGATCAAGTGTACTGCCGAAATAGTCTCCATCAGGCTTGATGTAAAAATTTCAATGCAGATGCCGTTGTGAAATTCCATTTATTATGTGCATGCATGAACTTGTATTGATTTATCCGAAATTAGTTAATCTCTATCTCTGCTGTCAGATTACTGCACTTTCATCGTGTCCGCCGTAGTTTCTTCTGAGGTATTCGGGGTACGGTTGTTGTTTGTCTAGAAGAGTATGAGGCAGGACTTTCAATTTTATATTAAAATTTTGGAGGACAGTTATTTATCTTGGACTATGAGAACTCATCATATTGATCCATCTCGCAAACTAAAACTGACGCGAAAGTGATGCAAAGAACATTTCATTGATTTTTGAGATGAGAAGATTTAGCCTCCATCAAATCTAGACATTAACCCACAGACTTTTCAATCTTTTCTGTCTTAGAATAACGTCTGTCTTAAATCTTACTTACTTTTAGTTTTTCCGAGGAAAGATTCTGCTTCAAGGCTTCGAATTAGTGAAGGCGTTTTACGGCGATATGCCCTCAGTGATCGCTACAATGGTTTAAACGTTGTCACTGAGGCAAAAAGGTTTTTTTGAGGTATGATTGAGGTACTTCGGTAGTGATACGGAATGTAACTCATTGAATTTTATTTTTATACCTTACACAACTTCTATTGCAGAAAAAATTTACTATAAATTTTCTGAAGGTCACCCTGAATTACTTAACTAAAGACTTCGTGAAGTCGATGCCAAGCCAAAAACCGCTCTTGTTTTGCAACTAAATAATTGCATCATAATGCAATCACTGGATGCCTAATTTGTCTGAAAGTGTGTTTTTATCAAGTTGAGCTCTTTAGGGGCCATAAATTACTGTACCCCACAAATGTTTTTTTTTTGCGTTGTAGAGTCTGTACTTATGGACGTAAAAGTTTGCCCAGAATCGTTGAAGTACTTTAAATATTCAACAATAATATTGCATAGAATTGCGGGAAATATTTCCTGTTTGAGCTCTCTGGATGAATTAACTATTTCGCATGAACTATCTCTCTCAGTTTTGAATTTCTGTTGTAAGGTGAATCACTGATAGCAATTGTCATGGAGTGACCTTACGTTGTCTTCCATGTCCTAATTTTTCGCCCAAATTAACTACCGAACAGCCTGTGTCTTTGTCGCTGCTGGCCAGACCATTAATTTAGACGGATCCTCCTCGCAAGGTCAGCTGTGCTCCGTACTAGGAGGTGAGCGTCGCCTGGCGGCCAGTCCGAGTATCAAGCTGAATGTCTAACAAAGCAGAGAGCTCGGCTTCTTCCCTTCTACGGCGCCTGTTCTGTCCCCCCGCTTGAATGGGAGCTACAACAGCAAAAAATATATGCCAGTCACTCAAAATCTCCAGTGGAAAAAAAATTACCCGCCGCATTTCATCCATCGGCCAACGTCTGAATTGTGACACCGATATCCATCTCCAACATTATTGCTCAAGAAAATGCATGCTGCCTTTTTTCGGCTTGCAGAATCTATCGAATTTTATGCAAAGCCAAATAGATTTATGAGAAATTATTTGATTCTAGAAGTAGTAACAGTTATTTATTTGTCATGGTATACTGAAAATTACCATAAAGTGAACATAAAAGTTTTGTCATGCAAGTACTTTGTTTTTATGAATGTATCACTTATGGAAGATAATTGGCCAGATCAATTATACTCATTATTCTAGAAATAATTTGCCAATATTGCTTACTGGCGTGCGTGCTAGTGCTCATGACGACCGTTTTTGCGAAGCTTGAAGGGGAATGCAGGTACCTCCAGCGACTGAGAATAATTATCTACCAGAGCTTTGCTATAGTTACGGGGGTTCTCGATATTCCTTCTGTGGTAAATGATTGTCTCAAATTGCATCTTTTTGCTGGCGGCCGCAGTCGGAGCAGTTCTGCCTCAATGATCAGGGCGACTCCGCATCCTTTAAAAGTCCTCCTGCTTTTATATATTCAAATGATCACTCACTATATGATAATGAAGTTCGATTTTGAGTTCATTACTCGTGATTTACTGGCACAGATCAAATAAGGAGTCCATCTCCTTGCGTCCTGTTCTATAACTTGTCTCGCCCAACTTCAATGCATCTCAGGAATAATTCTCTTTAGAGGATCTCACCTTGGAGTGGTTTATGACACTTCCATCGACGATATGTGGGCTGAAATGTTTGAATATATCAAGATTTTACTTCGGGTGCAGATATTTTCTATGGCCCAAGGAAGAAAAATGCATTCCAAAAACTTGCCAAGGGTTCAGTGGGTAGAGGGACCTCAGAGCTGAGAACTTTTCAAATGGCTGGAAAGCATTAGCATACAAAAAATAACACGTTATTCAATTCAAAAAAACGTTTAAAACGTGCCGTGAAGGATTTCAGACTTGTACAATTTCATTAAAAGCAGCACGTGACGTGAGAAATTTTTTTCACCCAGAAGCATTAGAAAATCCTACGTGGAGTAATTCAAAGGCTGGTACTATTTCTTTTTCAACTAAATTTTATGAAGTTTCGTAGAACAAAGTAGTTTAATAAACTTAAAGATATCAAATCTGAACTCCAATATGATGGCTTTCTTTCAGTGTATCAATTGTGCCTTCTCATGAATGGGAAATCGATCTCTGTATACCTGTATGCAAAAAATGCATTTCACCCTGTCAACCAGGCCGGTACATATGTGCGTCTCTCAAAACTTGTCAATACACAATTTCGGGTTGAAAAGATTGAAAGTAAAATATCTACATATAACAACCTGTCGCTTCAAATGCATGCTATCGTTATGAATTTCAAGCATCACCTGATATGATCTAACCTTTTCAAACTGCTACAATGTACGTACATAGGCTCGCTGCTCGTCACATTTCCAAAGACCGCACCGTCACATATTTCTTTTGATTCCTTCTGATATACTGATATACGAGAACATGCCTCCATTCGAAGGACTCTGAAGATGTTACGTCTTTGTAAGTGCATTATTTATAATGATTCCATTTTCAGAAAAAGTCATCTCGTTTTTATGAAAGCTCTTTGTGATCGTGACATATTTAAAACTACATAGTACATTACTGTCGGCAATAGACAGTATTTTATTTCCATGCGAATTTTCCATACTCTTGTCAAAACGACAAGTGTAGCCGAAATTTATCTTCTATTGTATGAAGAACTGTATTTGGCACATCGAGGTTCATAGCCTCAATGTTGGCTGTAGCGAATGAAGATATGCTGGATATAATGCACCTGAATGTCTACTCGTTGCTCTTTAAAGGTAGCTCACAATTTCAGTGATAAAATGATACAATGTACAAGAAGAATATTAATGATATGATCACTAATGAATATTTTTTGTGCTTTTAATGTTTAGCTTGATGCGTTGGTTACGTATTTTATTTTATTGTTCTCTTCTTTAAAAAAGTTACCTCCTCGGACTTTAAAATTTTAGAACTAAATGTAAACTGTAATATTTTTTTACGACAGCTCTGATAGCGTACGTAGATAGTATACGAATCGTTTGACGACTCAGTTTAAAAAACTGGAGCAATGTCTGGTTGAAACTCTAGATTTCGGATAGTCGGCAATGGCCCTAAAAATGAACGAAATTGCACATCACTGAAGCATATTTACATTTACGGTAGTGCTTATAATGCCAGGCACGCACGCACGTTTGTAGTTTTAATACTAGACGTCCATGGAACTCCTTTGGCAGTAATGTGTCTGCACGAAACTGCTAGCACTTATCTTTGCTCTTATCTCTAGTAGTGCAAAAAAAAAAGACGGACGTGTGAGGTATGATTCAAACGTGTCGATAAAACCATACCCTTTCTTTTCTCTATATTCCTAATTTCACGATCATTGAACTCATGAGGCATTACAAGGATTCTTTTTAAAAGTAAATGCAACGTCAAAATCCTATTAGTAATTTGTAAAGCTATGTGCCCATTATTGCAGCATGTACAGAACGAAGGAAGATGTATGCATGCTTGGTTGCAAAAAATGCTCGACGGCAATTTATTCAAGGATTTTGTAGTCGTTTACGCGTCCGAGTATGTATGGATTGGCAGGCGATAGTTTGTTTGATATGAGAAATATTCTGCCTTTGCACTTGGACCCTAACAAATGTTCGTACGCTTACTATCAATGTTTTCTTATTGTGAAGGAAACAACGGATGTATCCAACGCATGGAATAAAGTATATTTAAAATTATATGATCGGGCAACAGTATTTTACGCGTGATAGCAGACAAAAGGTTGAGCTTCATGGTTGAAATAAAACGTGCGTCGGCTGCAAGCGTGCTCGACGATGAGTTTCTATCGCACACACGACCCGTGTTGCTGTTGTACGCCCGCAATTTTGTAGGGATCTTTGTATTAATATTTCAGCTTTATTTTACGACGCTGCGACCCGTCGTGCTGACCGTGCTGGCCGCTCCTTAATTCTGTCTCTGCGGTTTTGAATGCAATCTCATAAGGGAAAAATTATGCGGGGAAAATATAAAGGAATACTTCACCAAGTTTTAGTCTTATGATATGAAAAATTTCCCTCATTTGTAAAATATTTATCCTTACCGTACGAATTTGAACCACAATTCCCATTACGAACCATGGATATCAACTTCATTTTCATAGTTTCCATGTTTGTAACGAAGAAAGTTTAATTTAAGTGAAACAAAGCGACTGAAGGTATTTTACCCAGCGTCGTAAATTGTAGAGTTTCATTACCAGACCTTCAATTGAATTTAACGTAGTATGAATTAATTTGACGTGAAGTTTTTGGTCAAGTTAATGTGTGAGCATAGCGGTTGTTCTAGGGAGTTTGTAGCTCTGCCGAGTCGAGTTCCCGGCGTTCATTATCTAGAGTACTCTAGCACAATCCCTTTAATCCGTTTCGGTCCACCTAGTCGAAGCGCAACGAAGATCCAAATAGCCAGCGACAAATTACTTATTCACTAATCAAGTCTTAATAGAAGTTTGGAACAATTTAAATTTCCCTCCAGAGGACCGTAGCACCCTTTTTAAAGAATTTCCATTACTGCCAGGATACATTTCTAGTACCCTTTAGGAGTCTCATAAAAACATCACTCCTGAACGTCAGTTATGAATGATTTGCGTTTTGGGGTGTAACAGGAACAACTAAACCTAGAGAACTTGAGGAACATTAGTGCCTGCACTTGCTCTGCGATGCTAACGATAGCACAGCATGTCATTATTCAGAAGACTGGAGTCTTTATCAGGGGACTTTATTTCGATTAATCCAAAGAGCTTGAGTCCCACGCTTGATCGCTGTCGTACCTGCAGCATGACGCGTGCGTGGTTTCGCAAGATCGCGACGGGAAATTGTAGACACAGCTACAATTCTTTATTAATTCCGAGGTTTTTTAAAAAGTAAAGGTCAATTGGTAAAGAATATAAGGTTCTAACTAACGCATGTTCTAACTTCATTCATCATAAAATTTACTACATGATTTAGGCTGAGTTCTAAAATTTCAAGAGAGTAAGGACAGTGGTTGTGCCTATTGACCAATGCTTTAATAAGAAACATTGGTTACCGACCCTGTGCAGCATTCAAAGATTTGCTCTGCATTGGAAAAATCTAATAATCAGACTTAAGGCTTAGTAACGGTGAATCAAATTCACGTAGAGTATATTGACGTCGTCGCAGAATAAGTTCGAACAAATAAATGATATTAAAAATTTATTTCAACTTCTTCTCAGTTGTTAAAAAATTTAACAGCACATGTGTTCTCTTTTCATCAGCATATTTTTGTGAGTCATTGATGGCCTTAATTGTTTCGACTGAAGAGAAGCGAACAACTATAATTTGAAGTGTGTATGATTGTTTGGTTTTTGAACAATAAAAAGGAATTTATTTTAGTAAAACTATTACGTATAGTTGAACAATAGGCATGCAAGGCTACGATATGAATCCCTGAAGTAATTTAAGTTTCTATAAAATTCTGCCTGCCTCTTCAGAGTGGTGCTTTGAGGGGATAATATATCCCTCGACCTGTTTTGGGACTTGCTTCCCATTTGGAAAATAGCTATGCCAACAGATTTTAACTCCCAATGAAATATGTTTACTGTGGTTGTTGTTGTAAGCGGCCACAAGGCTTTTTCCGCCGACTCACAGTAGAGAAAAGAGTACAACCCAAGAAACTTCCGATACAGTACTACTAGGTCGGTTTCTGAGAACCTAATTTTAAAGATAAAAAGAACAACGTAATTGGGAACATCCTTATTTTTTTGCAAACGTTAAAAATTCCAGTGCATAAGTTTTGAAGCTAACAGGTCAAAATTTTATTCTTCCATTTCTTCTGACCTCATTTCTTCTAAATGAAAGATGGTAACAATTTTATGCTTGAGCTCAATTGACCTGATCAATGTGTTTTACTGCTTCAAATAATAGCTGAGCGAGGTGATCTTTGATTAGTCTCAGAGCCATATTCGACAGGTACATTACTGTCTCTAGTACAAATTTATCCTAATTTATACATAAACTAGTCACCATTTTGTACAGAAAATTGAGCTACATCACAATATATGAAGGTAAAAATACAAATTTAAAGTATATGTCAATTAAAGTAAGGTATTTCCTCTAAAACTACGCTCTTAGTTTTTGCTGGTAGTGGAATATTTTTCACAGGAAATAAATTAATAATGAAACTGGTAGAGAACAAGTATTTTAAAAACAATTTAATTTAGGCATTTTGATCCTAGAATCTTTTTCAACTAGAATCTACAACAAAAATATATTTTTAGTCGCGTCGTGCACACTACGCATCGCAGTACCTGGGTTTGACTCGCCGATCGCTTGACTCGAGGGTTACTGAACATGGTGGCCGTAGTCGCCATTCGGGTGCTCTTCTCTGTTATCCTAATTTTACCATCAGGCAATATTTGCCATAATAAAGCCCGTGATCGAACTATCAAAAGCAAAAAAATTAAAATTTGGGATTCTCGTTCCCACGATTTAGATCTGCACATGCCTGAGTCATTATACATTTATAAACTAGAGCCGTCTCTCAACGGCATGCAGAGGGCGAGGTAGTCGACCCTCGAGCAACAGTTTTTTCTATAACTTGCAATAAGTTTTTTCCAGGCGTTTTTTAAATGTTTCATTACCTTCACAACTTGCACTTTTTCCCTATCTGTATTCTACATGAATTGACTAATTATCATGTGTGCATTGTGCGTATTCTTGTTGAAAACGAACCTTGGCTCGAAAGACTGAAATTATTGTTTTAAGATACTAGTTTTCTATCATCTTCATCATTAATTAGTTCTTGCTATCCTGTGAAATCACAGTAGCCGAACTATGCACCTACTTTACGTATCTAGTTTGCAGAGATGCATTATTGTTCTATTGCTGTTTCGACGTCATTGCTTAATGACAAGTGAAATTATTTCTATTAACCAAAAACGTAAGTGAACTAGGCAGACAGTCTCACTTTCATATTCGTTACCTTTTAACATTCATATTAAAGTATACTGGGCTTGATTCAGGTAACATGTTGAAGCTTAAAATGGTAGAAACGAAACTGCATTACCAGAGTATAGCATTAGTTGGGCCAGGAAAATTTCGGAAAAAGTCATAAGTCTCATGCAGCTCTGCGTTCCATCACGTTAATGACACGTTTCGGTGACGCGTCCAGCGGCTGCCCAGGCCGTCGTGACCGCGCCCGCTCATTTCTGTCTAGCCTGTGGATTTTTATCAGGGCCGGTATTCGCTCTTTGGGTGGGAAAAATAGGGGAGATTTATTGCGCTGACATTTTCAATCTCAATCTGGAAAAATAAAATATTTGGCATCATGAGATAATTCCATGTTGGTATTTAAGCGCAATCGAAAAAAATAATGTGACAATGCATTTAGTGGCTGGATTTGTAATTCTTGAGGCTCTCAACGATGTTTTCACTAATACGATATAGAATTTATTTTGTACTACTGCAGTAAACGTTATTTCTTGGTATTACGGAAATTTCTCACTCGTCAATAAAAGGCTTTAACTTAAGTTTTTATACGTTAGAATGTCTGTCCCTTTTTCAGCCTAACATTACGTCTACGTTAAGTATGTATGCAAGGCTAAATAAAGTATACAGACGACCATATACTCGCTAAACATGGTAACTCTAACTTATCAGTAATGTCTTCGACTAAGTATAAGAAAAGTTCCATGGTGAGAATTTATTACTCGTAATTTAGCATTTCTTTGGAAAACTTATATTATTTCTGTTCAGTAAAACGACAGAATGAAGAATTGCTATTGAAGTCTTGGTATTCTTGAACGAAGTTTAACGTTCATATATTTTTGTAACAAAAGCGGTCGTTTCTGAAATAGCGCTCCTCTCTGGAATTCCAGATTTTTGCTTCGCCGACTCGAGTTCGCCACAAACACGGCTGATGCCCCTGGACATGTACGGGCAACTGCAGATAACCTGACGTCTGCGGTTATGCTTATCACTGTAATGTCTCCATACGACCAAGTCTTCGTCTGGAGTCTACGCTCATGTTCAAAACATCTCCATTGTGCAGTTTTTTGTTTATCCCTAGCAGATTTCTGTAGATTCTAAGTCAGCGTTGCGTACATTTGGAGGCGCTGGCTTTTAGCACAGGGTGATTTAGAGCTGACGGGTTGGCAGGTTTTAGGAGAGACCTTTATAAAGATCATATTTGTGGTCCGATTTAAAATTTTTTCTTATTGTACCATCGTAAATAAGGAGCGCGAGACTTGCCTGTCCATCGGAGTCGCTCAGGCACATACAACGCGGGCTTAGTGGCGCACGTTGGTTAAGGACGAGGAGCTGGTTTCCAGCATCAGGTAAAGAACTTGAAATTTAAATGATTTTTATGACCTATATATATTAGTGAATGGAATTTTACGGTTGCTAGAGCGTTTATTCATTGAACTGTCCGTGGGTTAGGGCTGCTCTATTGCGGTATTTGCAGCACAAATTGTTTCAACGTTCTGTAAGTTGAAGCGTCTGCGTATTAAAATTCGCCAATCATATTTTTCCCCTAATTTGACTACATGTGTTAAACAATGTTAACTTGTATTGCAAATAATTTCAAATAAATCAATTACTCGAATATTTTAGTCCTTGTCTTATCGTTCTTAGGTGTTGAGGATGTTATGACAGTGATTATTGTTGAATTAACCTCATTACAAATGAGATCCTATGGCAAACGCTTGTCTTGCCCTATGCAAGCTAGCCCCTCGGTTACGTCATAAAGTAGTTCGAACAGAGGTTTTTTGAAATAAATTTTCAATCGTGCGACGTCCTTTGTTCTTTTATTTACTCAAATCTTTAGAAAGTAAGGTAGAAGATACAACTTCTCGTCCAGGAGAAACGCGGCGATTTCGTGCTCTGGTTAGCAGTAAACGAAGTCCTCCCAAAAAACATTAAATAGTAATTAAAAAGAAACCAAAGTTGGCTCAGGAATGCAGTAATAATTAATAATTCACCGAATATTCGTAGAATTTTGATTTCACGCAAGAAATGTACCCGCACTCGCCAAAGGGGTTCCAGTCTTTGAACTAGACTGGATGATCGAGGGATCTCCAAATATCTCGTCGGTAATGGTAGACTTTTGAGCAAGTAGAACTTCCGTGGCATACCTCAGAAAAAGGGTTATACTTTATATCTGTAGGAAACTTTAGGCAGAGCATTCTAAAAGTTTCGCAAAGCCTTTATTCCAAGTTACTTAAGCCTAGAATCCTATAATTCATATTAACAGTTTTAATTCCCTATAGGCGGGACGCACAGTTACGCGCAAATTTATCGGCAACGTTCAACTCCAAATTTAAATATTGTCTCTATTTTTAAGTTACCAAGGAAATATTAGTGTGCTTACACTAAAATGCTAGCTTGTAATCGTGTAAATTCATTTCTTA
>VOMN01117631.1:0-51229 GCA_014899125.1 Orchestia grillus | reverse complement strand
ATTTGAAAATGGGTTTCCTTTTTTCTGGGACACTCCGTATAAAGCTCTTCATGAAAAAATCCTAATCTTTATGAAAATGAGCTTGGGAATCTAAATAGACAGTTAAGAGTTGATGAAACATAATTGTATGACATTTAAATTTAGAAAATAAAGCAATTTAATTCATTCTCATTTAAGTTAGCTTTAATTAAACCAAAGAATACGTCGAATCCTTCTGCCACAGCTTGAACTCGCAGAAGTCCCGCGAGGCTGATCATGTGCCTGCTCTGCATCCCGGCTGTGAGAAGGGCGAGAGCCACTCAACCTTCTCAACAACCTCATGCGACGGTAAAATGAACAAGTTTCATGCAGGTTGTGATGAAACCTTGACTCGCGCTCTCAACTCTACAGCTCCTATGACTGAGGAAAAGTGTTTGGCTAAGGAAATGCGTTTAAAAAAATTCACACTTTACGGTAATTCGAAAATACATACCGAAATACTCTTCTTTGACGTAGGTCAATGTTCTTGATTTAACGCCCTCAAGAAACGACGCTCCTGATATGAAAGGGCACTGTATTCAACTACATCAAGGGACCACATTAAGGGAATTTTTTCGATTCAACCCCATTGAGACTTTTTTCGGAAACGTGCTTCCAGTTGCCACTCAACAAAGCACGAGCAAAGAACAAACGTAAACATAACCTGTCTTGCACGTTACAAAAAGGACATCAACAAAACGTGTAAATTGTGCAAGATGCTCACTTACTCGGCAAAATTAGGTAATAACGAGAATGATATGTGCACAGTCACACATCAACATGTGATTTCTTCGATAGAAAACAACAGCTGAACGTTCTCGTATCAAGCACATCAAACTCACTTGATATTGTTACATCAAATACGTTTAGAAATTTTGAGCGCAAATTATTTTCTCGACATGTGCATGGAAATTCAAAAGCAGGGTACCTCCATGTCTCCCGATGAGCCAGCGGTGGTGTGCTTGTTGTAGGGCGTGCAGCTGTAGCGGCCCTGGTAGCTTTGATTGACCTGCACACATCGTGTCAACATCAGCGAAAAAAATATAATACCTCATAACATAGACATGATGTAACATTAGAAAATACACAGATTAATCAAGATCATTCAGCGATTGATTTAATCCTGTCCTAGGGTAAAATACCTATTCATTTTCTTGTGATGAAGTACGACGCAGTTATATTTTCGTTTTGAATTTCATCGTCAAATGTTCGTGAAATAACGGAAGATTATCAGCGCGCGCAGAAAAATTTCCAATAATTAGGGTACCTTCTGGGACAAGATATTACGACGAAAGCGTAACAGTATTTCTTCAAACATCAAAGTGCGGCCACAGCAAGGTAGTGACCAGGTGGACCATCGGGGCAAGAATATTCAAAGCCTGTCGACGATCTATTGATCGCCACAAAACAAGAGACTAGCCCTGCTTGAATAAGTAGTGGTCGTGGAGCTTCCAAAAATGATATTCCATAGTCTTGACTGACCTTTCATGAGCGCTTTTGGCCATAAATCATGGCAAACGCTCGACAGCAAAGACGTGCCATAAAGAGATCGATGGGAATAGGGTCTGCCCCGCTGGGCAACCGTCACTAAAAGAAGGATTGCGAGGGACGCCAGACAAACGGAAGAAATTATTGCCCTGGGTGGCTGCGTCCAACCAGCTCAGCTCTGAGGACACGTAACGCTACTCCGGGCCAATTCTAAGAAGTACAATGCAAAAAGAAACTCTTCTTTCACGCTGAATTTTTTTTCCAGTAGGTATGATTAAAGGTAAATAAGCTGAGCGATTATCCAGCACAAAGCAGCATAGCAGCTTGATCAGTAACGCATACTGAATTGCAGGCTGTGATATATTACTTTTATGTCGAACAATATAATTACGAAGTGTCGAATGACAATTCTATCCAGTAATTTTCATAATATCGCAACACGGAGCACAAACACCGCCATGCCACAGCAGTGTTGTGTATCCGTGCAAGTCCATCACTCGATGAAAAATGGCCAACCTCGGCCATGGCAAGCAAACAAACAAACCTTCGTGAACAGAAGCGACCCGTTCTTAAGCTTGACAACTCCATCTTCATTGTCGGGCTCGAAGAGTCTTTTGTCTTTGATCCACGTAACGAACTGGACCTCAGGATTGGCCTTGATGTGGCACTTCACGATGCCTTGCTGGCGAAACGGCAGATACTGAACGGTGGGAGTGTATGTCACTCGTGCTGGGTCTGCGAGTAAGCCAAGGGTTCAAGTCATGAAACGAAGCACACCAAAATACATAAAATTGCAGTATTTCTTCTAAGCTTTAACCCAAAATAAAATAGTTGAAGTCACATTGAAACACAACGCCCTTTTAACGGATTTAAAACTAACACTCTGTTTGGGTTGATAAGGAAATTTCGAATAGCAAAATAACACCAATACAGCACAGTCGGCAATTTTATTGAATAATAAGATATTGCTGCAACTTTACGGAGTGGTAGGTAATAAATTTGCATGATTACTAAGCTGTAATGGAATACGAACATGAGTCGCTGTTGAAATATACGTACAAGGAAGCTTTAGCTACTTGCTGTGATGACCCCTAATAAACCAGTTAGGGATGACCAGTTTAAGCAGTTAGGCAGTGAAGCAGCGAAGGTCCTAAAATAGGTAGTATGCTAAATATACTTTGTTCACAATTCCTAAACTATTCTGCTCGCTCAAAACTAATAAAAATGTACTCAAATCAGACCCCGCTGCCTAACTACAAGTGACGTATAACAAAAACGGCTAAGCGTCCCGCTCGGTTACACCAGCTCTGACCTCCATATTGATATGCGTACAGATATGAGCTATCATACATCGTTCACGGAGAATTACACCACTTCGCAATGACCGAATTCTTTCAACTGTTAACGCGATACCATTTCACCCTGTCATTATAGGAAATCTTCAAGGCCAAATTACAGGAAAAAAAATAATTCAAACATTACCACTTCAACAAAACTAACGAAAGCTACATGAGAAATCATTACATGAACACCGAGAAGAATAACCTGCACTCGAAATCATTTTAAGCGAGAATTAAATGTAATTGCTGTCTGATATGAAGTACCTAAAAATAATGGCAAGCCATATAGGTACATCATCAAGGCATACAAGCGTAAAACGCGCAACAGGAGTGGGTTCGCGTAAAAAAAGTGACGCATTGGAGGTAGGTCAGAAAAACAAAAGCACACATAGCAGTCAAGAGTCACACAACCATTACATTTCAACTCAGAAAAAAACAAACTAAAAAGCCAAAGCGCACAAAAAATCCACGAACGCATGGTAATAAATACTTCCAAAACTCGTCAAAAAGGGAAAAAGTAATCAAGAACCCATTACAGCATAAAGGCATGCAACAATCGCGCCAAGCATCGAATACCAACACAGCATTTCTGTCCTTATTGTAACTCTTCTATCCTGTCAGGTGCCAATGCCCGCCGTCTGCTTGCCTCTTTCCTGCCTACTTTTGATCCAGTTAGCGCTATTTAGTTACTTCATCGTACCATCCATCGTCTTTAAACTCATTAACAGCTACCTACACCCACACGGGGATTTGACCGACTTCTGCCGTTGTGAACACAAGCGTTGGCCTCCCTTTGCCCATAAGAAAATCGGGGTAAAAGAGAAAGCTAGATGACACACTCGTTGCGTACACTCTGCCTTCACTCTGGAGTCAAACAAAAGCACTTTGCCGTCGACGTTGGGGCTGTAAAAAGTCATAACATTGAGCACACGAGCAATTAGCACTCGACGTAAAAGTGTAGTTGAAAGAGAAGTTACGATTTGAACTCACCGGTCATGCATGCGCAGGTAAAACTACTATAAAAAATGAACAATTCACAGCCAACAATATCTCAGTATAAAAAAAATACGAGAATTACATTCGACGTTGAGGTAGGCGGTGGCCCGTTGCGGCGTGCCGATGCCGTTCGACACCTCACACGTGAAGAATCCTCCGTCGTCGGCACTCGTTGGGTTGATGACGAGCGTGCCGTCATGCCGCAAGATGGAGCGAGTGTCCAGCCATGACAGACGGTTAATGGGAACGTCTTCACGCTTCCACGTCACGGTCACGTTGCCTGGAAGCGCCTTTGCTTCGCATGGAAATTCAGCCTTTTCTCCTTCTTGTCGGGTCATGTTGTGGGGCGGAGTGATGATCACAGCACCGCCTGCCCCCAAACACGGACAATGCAATCAAGTTTATGGTTAGAAGTAGGAAAGCGAGACACGCACCATATACAATGATGTAAAGAAACTACTCAAAATTTGGTACAAAAAAAACTTTTAGTGTTTCTGCAGGTGATGAAAAACTTTGACTGAGTGTACTTTCAATAGCTAATGCATTTTTTTACGAACACAATGGACTGAAAAGCTTCAATAGCCTGCAAACCTATCCTCGAATTTGCCCACATCATGAGTAGAGATTTATTTGATCGAAATCTGCATGAGAAACATGTCTTGCCTTCCATCTTTACCAGCGTACAATTTGTCCTCGACTCAAGTACTCAAAACTTTTAGGCCTCATACGTAACTAAAACGAACAATCACATGGAACTATGTGTACCCTGAAGGGTAAACGCGAAGATTAAACCTGAATGAATCGAAGAAATGCAGGTCTGTGCAGAGTCATCGGAACTCGTCAGTTACCAGTTTTGTTAGAACCAATATCATCAATTGAAGTAGGTTTCACAAGGTCAGGCTGCAGAACATGAGTTTGCACCGTATTACAGTTGCTCTTTTCATACAAAACATTAGACATATTTTAACAGTTTTCATCTCTGTCTTCTATAGTGCATTGGAAAGAAATTCACGTTCACGATAACAAAAAATTAAGTACTATTGCCACGCAACGAGAACAGTTAAACCTTTAGAGGAAGGAAGAATGACAGAAAAAATGAAGCTAGCAGCTCATCAAGACCGGTCTAGCCAAAGCCCAGCCAGAACCCTAATGATGTTTGACTACTAATTCACTTCCGACAAGGACGAAGTGAAGTTCTCTCACATACGCTCCTTCCAAAACTGAACACTTTTTCCTGGTAAGCAGAGAAAAATTGGACATTTTATGAGAGTTGAAGTTCTACTCTCTTTTGGGGCTGAGCAAACCAGACTGAGTCCAAGCAATGAACAGGAGCTGGAATTAAGAAAACTTCCTTCACCAGAGTACCTTTCAGTCAGATCTATTGAGACTCGTTAGAATGATGTAATCGGTTCTTCGTTTCACTTTTGATGAAAGAACAATGGCGTTTATCAAAAATGTATAAATATAGTGAAATATACTTCAGAAGTGCAACCAAAAGAGGAAATTACATTTTTTTCGAAATTACACTCAAAAAGTAAAATAGTTCTTCCAAGGCATTCAAAGCAATCGACGCGAGTGAGAAAATAATAATGAACAAATTCCTGGCAAGTGAAAGACTTAGCACTAGATACCCACACGCCAATTGGAAGCATAAACTGTACACTAAATTTTGAGATGTAACAGCGAATCAAGAGTCATCGAAAATAGAAAAATAAAATTCAAATCCCAAACATCTTTACGCAAGATAATAGTTCCCGCGACGGCGTAACCCTGAAAAATTAAGCTTATACACTTACTACATTGCTTTCTGCGTTCAAAATGAAGTTTAAAAAATAGAAAAATAAAACAATATTGAAAGAATAAAATTTATGGTATGATATGCACGGAGAAGTTAAATTTGATGTACCAATAAGAGGCGAAAAAAATACACGAGGTTAAAAAACTCAGACAAAATTATGCAGACTGACTTAAACTCCACGTAAAAAGCACCAATTATGACTCGCATCCACCGAGTACGACGAGTAAAATGACGAAAATAAAACTTTGCACCCAACAAACGTGCGCCTGCCCTAACCGACAATTATAACTTTAGCCTCGTGGTGGACCCTGCCCTCACCGGCAATTACAACTTTAGCCTCGTGGTGGACCCTGCCCTCACCTGCAATTACAACTTTAGCCTCGTGGTGGACCCTGCCCTCGGCGTTCCTGGCCACGCACAGATAGTCCCCTATGTCCTGGTCCCGTATTTTGTTGATCCTTAGCTCGGTGCCGTCGTTGAAGATGCCGACGCTCTCGCTCGGAGTGACCGGATCGTCGTCCCTGAACCAAAATATTTCAGGCTTCGGGGTGCCCTCAGCCTCGCAGTTCAGGATGATCGAGTCGCCGATGTTGACGTAGGTGACGTCATCAGGGGTCGTCGTGAACCGAGGCGGCGCTGCTCACGGGAGGTCAGAAATGCACGAGTAAATCCATTGAGCTATGGAAAAATTCCTATCTTTAAACTAACCTTTTTGTTAACTTGGAGTTTGCGTGCTTGAATGAATGTTTGAATTTAAAAAGAACTTGAATGGGTGAACTATAACAGGCGGTTTACGCGGCGCATTCGTTACCAAATGCCAAAAAATGAGTTTCAGTCCGTTAAAATTATGTGGAAATTACATTTGCTTGCGACTTAAGAGTCATAATGTCAAAATGGCTGAGTAGAATATTATTGAGAATAGTATTAGGACATAATCAGAATATTGTGAAAACTCGAATGAAATGTCTTGTGGCACAGCGGCCCCTAATGATGCTGTGCATGTCTTACGGTGACAGTGCTGCCGTAAATCGACTACGATATACATATTTCGGAAGAGAATTTAGAAATTACCTCTCCACTTAAAAATTATTCCTTTGACAGTACAGAGAAAAATGGAGAGCTTGCAAGGTTTTCCACGATAACGGAGTTTAATTCAAATAATACAAAGTTTGGAAAACTGGTCTCCAAAAACTTATATTGTTAAAAATTGCTTCTACTTTAAAGCAGTGTGGGGTGACATTCGTTTTTTTTTATGTCTCACACCCAGATCGAGCTTATCATATGAAATATCCATACTTTGCACAATTAAGGAAAGCAATCCTGGTACTTGTACTATACGAACGTTGCATTCATAAAGCTAATTTGCTTCTTTTAATGATATTATTTCCTTTTGAGAAGATTCAACAATATTATACGAGAAAAGAACATTGAACTATCAACGGGCGACGATTTCACTAAATTAAACCACAGGGGCCATGCACTGAACGATCAGAATCATGTATTTATGCGGCCGCATCGGGCTTTTCACGAAATATTAGAGACATCCTTGTGAATGTGGATTTTGAAATCCATGTGGACGGTAAACGGACAACGCTCTCAGACAAAGTGGAGATCCCCCAACACAAGGCAGCCATCAGATCAACATTCAGGCAGACACACTTCCACGCAAAGCAGTAACATTTAATGAAACATTAACTCTGAAAATCTACGGTAATTTTTCACATCTATATTGAATGTTAATAATACGCACTGCAAAAAGAAAATACGAAGGTTCATCAACACAGACATACGTGTTCTGTTTCATGCAGTTGACGCGATGGACGGCACTAGTGCAGCGACTTAGTTCATGAATGACATAAAATCTCAACAAAATATTCGGCGCATTGACATTCACGTTATCATTGCTGAGAAACATACAAGCCAGAGAGGAGCAAATTCCTTGCTGAGTGATCCACGCGTCGGCTAATGGGAATTTTATGAATTGTTAAATGACCCTCAAGTGTGTCATAATCGGCTTCTGCATATATCCAGTGGATTAAATTTTACGTGTTCTACTTAACCAAAAGAAATGACACATAGGCGACCACCTGTTTTCCATAAGCACTGCAAGAATGCTAGCGTGAATACCACGAGTAAGAGACGCGTTCATGCGAAAAATAATCCAAATTTTCTCCTAGGATTGCAATTTACACAAGACGAGGCCCGTGCTCTCACCGTGGACGTCGAGGTGTATCCAAGTTCCGTTCTCCGTAGCTCCTGAACGGTCGAGGTAGAAAACTTTGCACTCGTACCAGCCCTGGTCTTCCTCCTTGACAGCCGTGAGGTTGAGGGATGCTAACCCCAGGGTTGTGTCGGGGTTCACGCGAGAGGCGCGCCCCTTGTACGCTTCCTCTACGTGAGGGTCATAGCCGTCGTACCAAATGTAGATGGGGATCTTGTGGTGCTGGGGTAATGCCACGGAAAACGGTTACACATGACAGGGCAGAAAATTTTTACGTGAACGTTGCTTTGTAACAACGTACCTAGTAGAGCAATCAGTGAATAGGTTTTTTCTGTGAATGGCGATGTCAAATTAAGAATTAATCCTGTTAATACTAAGATGAGGGTTGCCAAGAAATAATCTAATGCCTAGCGTTCTTACCTGAACTAGAAACCTGAATATCAAGCGAGCACTGTTGGAAATGCTGTGCTACTTATCAAATGGAATAAATGAGCCACGATAACCGAAGCTGTAAAGATATGAAACAATGTTTTAAATACTCTGTAAATTTCTTGGGGACGCATTGGACTATGCAATGCAAAACATGAACAAGCAAGGTGCATTACTGACTAACACTGCACTCAAGAATGCTAGAAATCAAAGGCTAAGCCTTACAGAAGTGAGATACTACACACCTGCACACTGGCTCCTGCCACAGAATGATGTGTCCGGCTGAAACATTGGACAGTTCAGCACCGGTACCACCACACATCACTTCACCACACACCTGTCGCTTCCACTGGATGATGTAGGGAGTGTCCGGCTGGGACACAGGACAGTTGAGCACGACAGCCTCCCCCAGAATGGCGGTGATATGTTCAGCATCCCCGTATTGAGAGCCCCACGCTCCTGCTCAGAGGCCAGTAGCACACGATCATCAGGTGGACCACGTCGTATCGTGCGCGGGAGAAAGCGTGCGTCGTTTAATACATGAGCAGTGGCCCACATTATATGATAGTATCCTACCTACCTAACTACTTTACCTCTTCAAAAATGTACAATAGCAATGAAAAACATGACCGTACAAACACTCAAAGTTTCTAAGATGCCCAAAAGTGGTGGCTTCAGAAGCAGAGAAAGCATACGTATCCGAAATTTGTTGTGGTGAAGAGTATGAGCTGAATAATACGGATATTAACAAAAGTTATTTTAATTGAATCGACACGAATATAGACATGTTCGCTAACACGCAGTGGGAAGTAAACACGGTTAATTTAATCAACATGAGCAATTTTTACACTGCTTTTCATACGGCATGAAGACAACCCGCACTTGGCTAGCCTTTTAGCTCGGCCCGACTCGTGCGCATGCGCGGCTACGGCTTCCTGGAACGCATGCACCGAAAAAAATTCTACCCAAGCGAATGTGGTGAATGGCGAAGTCCGGTACGACAGACGAGGGGTTATCCCTTCACGTGTTGACGGACGAAAAAGACGAGGTGCAGTTTTTACAACTAATTTGTAGCTAAACGAAGCTGATGATTTCAGATTTGAAACCCAGCGAAAGTAAAGCTACATCCATAATTCGGACCTGGCAACTACAGCTCAAACAACTATAAAAGTTCAACTAATTCATGGTGTTGTTTCTAGGCCTCTTCAGAGGAACACCAGGCAAAATGTGCTGTCTCATACATGCAATTTTATGGTGAAATTATCCATTTAACCAACGTCCTCGATTCACTTCTTTGTTTTATCTACAAAGGATGCACAAAAATACTCGAACCTTCAAGTCTGAATGTCACAGCGAATATGTGAAGGGGAGGATGATTTCGAGCTATGAAATGACATCAATTTTAGTAAAAATTGATGCAAACGACTTGCAATGCAAAACTAAAATGAAATAACTTTAAAAAAAGTAGCAGATCGAAGAAATACGATTGATTACATCCACATCAAAATGAACAAGGCACAAACATAAGCTAAGCAGAGCTCGGGTTATGCGCATCAGCCCACAACAAATACAAAAAATCCTCACAGAAATTCAATTGACCAGCTACTGGTTTACAAATTGAATAAAAAATGCGACGAGTTAAAATTTCTCTGATGACCACAGCGCGTGGCCGGTGACGTTCCCAATATTATTTAATGAAGCTCAGAAAACGAAATGAAAGAAGCCCCACGGCTGGGGGCTGAGCTTTACGTACTACATAGCACAGCACATCCCGGCGAATAATTAGCACAATTCAGAATTGCATCACCGAGACCAGTTATCAGAAACAAAAGCCCCACGCGTAATTGCCAAACAGGCGTCGGCGACGACACGACTCAAACACGGCTAAAAATTAATTAGATCTAATATTGCTTCTCGTTATTTACGGTCATCTTCCGGGGAGCTCGACGTTATAATAACTAAACGCCGCCTAAAGCATAAATAACAGCTCTAAACAGCTTATGGGATATTATGAAATAATTTATTCTGATGATTACATTCGACGTCACAGGTTCTAACACTACAGTGCGCACGCGCTCCACACATGAAGCTAAAAAAATTATCAGCAGGTGAATATTTCTTAAAACCAGTATACGCATAATAGATTAAATTATTTCTTACTTTAAAACTTCCAATAGACATGAAATGTGATCCAAAGAGAGCAAAGAGACGGGAACATTTAGTACGGACTATTGGGAACGAGGAATTTATGCGCAAGGTATGTTCGCACCCAGGATCCCCCGCGCATAGAAACATTAAGTTAAGAATGGAAATGAAAAATAGACAAATGAGAGACATCAAAGAGGGCTTAATTTAAAAGAAAATCTGCAAAATCTGCACGAAAAATGGAAGTCGCGAAGGCTCATCTATAGTTGAGGTAACCTAACAGCGTAAGGCGAGGCACGCGTACTTTTTATTTGCCTGTATTAATGTCACATTCACCATCAATACAATGTCCATCGCGCCGACTGATATCGATTTCGTAACAGTGACACCAGTAGAACGCACACCGCATGCAGCACAAGCACCAGCAATACCAGTACCAGCGGTACTAGCACTACCAGCAGCACAAGAACTAACAGCACAAATATTACAAAGTGAAGTGCCAGTATAACGCCACACAGCAACGAAACAGCGACAGCAGCTGCAGCAGTGGCCGCTGCGAGTCCCTAAAGCTGCTGTGTGTGTGGAACGCTGGGTCTGCACGCCGCCCTCACAGGCCTGTGCAGGTCTGCATGCCACCCTCACTGGCCTGCGGAGGTCTGCACTCCGCCCTCACAGGCCTGTGCAGGTCTGCACGCCGCCCTCACAGGCCTACGCAGGTCTGCACGCAGCCCTCACAGGCCTGCGCAGCGCTGCACGCTACCCTCACAGGCCTGCGCAGGTCTGCCTGCTGAGCCCTTGTAAGCACCGTCGATCAGAAATGCTAATTTGACATTATTCCAGCTTCATCTCGCATTGGCATTCAAATTTAACTGACTCGTATTAGATGATCATGCAAATTTCACCCTCTCATGTCACGGTATCAGCGAGTTTAATTCGAAGCAAAAAGCAAATAGGGATCATTTTACATCATCAATCAAACTAAGAAACTTTACATCGTTCCTGTATGTAAACTGCGATCATTTTACACAAGACACAAGGTTAAAAAAATTCACTCATAAATTGTAATTTGAAAATTTTGAAACAAAAGACTCGCTCACGCATGCTAATTGCTGGTCAGCGCCGTCTCTCTTCAGCAAATTTAATATTTATACCTCACTTCCGCATGAGGTTAGTGAATGTAAGTCTTTTTGTCTCGAAATCACGGAACCACAAACAGTGAGATGTCTTTGGACCCCTCTGTAGTGGAAGTGTTTTCTTCAGATCAAGTTCGTACCCGAGGGCTCCGTGGCCCAGTGACGAGGACTGACGTCGGAAGAAGCACGTAGGAGTTGTTCCTATTTCTATTGAGCACCAAGTCTTCAGGCTGTAGGAAGGGTGGGAAATTCGGAAATTGATAACCTCGGTAAAATTGGCTCCTCGGTTACTGGCAGCCAGGAAGGAGCGAGCCCTGCTTCAATGTTAAAAAGAGTAAAAAGAAGGCTGAAAATTACAACACACTGAGGAACGGATCGATATTATTTATATAAATAATAGTTTAATAAAACCTGTAGTATAAAACAGTGCCCCGCACATTCACATGAACAGGATAAAAAATCGGGAAATTTACCCTACCCCGGACAAAATCATTCACGCAAGATAACTACACAGCAAATAATTGACCAACTGGATACGCATCAATGTACTTATTAAAGTTAGCAACGTTATAGATTTATTATATTAACATTGCGGTACAGCTGCAGTTCTTCTAAAGGCCCCCGAGAAATCTCTCTTGAATAATATGCTACTCGCTTGAAAGAAGAGTTCTCTCGAGTGCACGCGTATAATCACCAACACTGTTACTGTAATAGTTCGTTCTACGGTAAATATCCGTATCATGTGAATACAAAAATCATCCTAATATTTGAATAATTTTAAAAAGATCTTTATTCTGCGAACATTTTTCCTAAATTACTATTACCTTTAACAGTTATTTATTATTATTCTTATGATGGAAAATAAGACACATTCGCTAAAATGAACTGATTTGACCACCAACAATCGCTTTGACGGTAGAGAAAAAGACGGAAACTGGGGCTTCTTCTCCCAAGGGAATGTTCATCGACAAGAATTCTTGCTGTTTCAAGGCAAAAAGAAAAAATAGACAAAATTAAAATCAAGCTATCGTCTCTAAAGCTAAAAGTAGAACCCACAACAGATTCTCAAAACAAATACCCTTGAATCTGCTGTTCAGGCAAGCGCTGTAGGTCCCTCAGCGACGCCAAAGAAAACAGATACTCAATATTATCAAGGCCCCCGAGGACGCTTCTATTCAACTTATTCTAGGGGAAAAAAAATCCCAAAATACCCTCGAGGAAAATAATCTGCAGCGCACTCTTCGGGGAGCTTACCCGTGCAGGAAGGATAGCAAGTTCTGTGTCTCTGCCAGCATCGTGAACAGAGCAAAAATGTTCAGAAATAGCGACAATGGTGGAAATGATCTTCGTATTTATTTATGAAAAATAAACTTTCAAATGAGCGGGCGGCAACATCAAGCGGCGACCCATCAAGTAAAAGAAACATTTATTCACTGAAATTGGGAACTTTTATTCGCGATGCAAAAGAATGAGCAATTCCTAGTTCATGCGCAAATTTAACGTTTGCCAAAGGCAAAAGAATTTGCATAGTCAATTTTGAAGCAAAGCACTGAGCGGGCAGCTTAACGTGAGGCCCGCAAAATAGGAGCAAGACAAATGCTTGAACTAAAATGTCTGCGCGAAATGACTGGCAGAATTGTCCCGAACTCGAGGATGAAAATGGGATTTTAAAAGTTCAATCCTCTCGTCAAAATTCTATTTTCATGTTGATCACTGAATTAGAATATTTCATTTAAAGTACCGCAACAGTTGAGTTTTTAATTGGCGATGAATTCAGCCGAATGGAATAATGAGACGTCGAGCTCTGTTCCGGAAAACGAAGCATTTCAAAAGGTCGCCAAACTATACGCATTAAAAATGTTTGCAAGAATGAAGAGTTCCCTCTCAAGCTAGTTACCAAACTCTTCGCAATATGCGAAAAATTTCTAAATGACTGAAAATCTTCTTACCTCCCTTTAACATTATACAGGTGTATAAAAAGTACGCGTTCTTCGCATAACAGATTTCGTACTAGTCCCATCGGGTAACAACGCAGCGCAGAGCTAAAATAACCGATACGGTAGTCGCCAAGATTGATTGCGGCAATGTCGATCATACATTTGGGAGCGGCGACACTGGATTCCAGTATGAAGCGCAGGCGGCTCGAACTCGGGAGTTGCTGGAATATATGAGACAACTGAATGCCTTCCAGTCCCCCAATAAATAATGCTCCGAACTTGCCGCGGCACTCACACGGTCGCAATATGCGAAAACCCCTGAGATTTTGCGCGTTGGGTAAATTAATGCAACGTAGACTGCGCAATGAAGGTAGTTGCTATGGGATTAGAGCAGTTATTTATTTGTTAATAGAAACCGAGTTTGGTTTATTTGAGTGAACTTACGTTCATATGAGCCTAAAAAGTAAAAGTAGCATGAAGGATTCCCATGCACTCATGTCATTGACCCCAGTATGAATGTGCGACTGACGTTTCGTTACAGACCAACTCGCCCGACTGTAAACTCAAAAGCTTACCATTTTTAAAACTAGATTCGCCACATGAATCCCTAAAAGCAGCGGGGCGAGTAAAGCAATCGACTTCACATGGTTTTATAAATAAATAGTTGGAGTTAAATTAGCAAATCAGATTAACAAATTTCGATAGCGCAGTGCTGATAGGATGTCTTAGATTAATAAAAAGAATAGCTTAAGTTATACGTTCCGGATTCTTAGTAAGAGCTCAGCCTGAAGTGAAATAAACGCCTTAAATAACAAATCCACTCGTAACCGATGCGTTGAAAATGAAAAGCGCTATCACTCACGATGCGTTTACCTAGGTTCGTAGAAAGATATATTGAAATATATATTATATGGCATAACACGAAACATATTTGACTAAGTTGTCGTTGTAATAGTAGTGGAAGCAGCGCTTCAGTAACTCAGTCTATCCCGCACCGAAAGAGTAGGGACCATTTAGTATGGACTTAGAAGAACCGGGATTCTATGCACAGGGTGTGTTCCCACACAAGATCTCCTGCGCATAGAAACAGCAAGTTAAGAATGAAAAGCAAGAAAAGACAAATAAGAAATAGCGAAGAAGGAATGAAAACGGAAGGAAGCAAAGTGGGCACGAAAGACAGAAGTCCCAAAGGCCTATCTAAAGCTGAGGTACCCTAGCAGTACTCATATTTGACTAAAATGCGAAATAATATACTTATTATACCAACACATACATGAATACAATTTGATCAGGCTGTCACACACGAAATGACTCGCTTTAAAGGAAATGAATTATATATTTCTGAACCGACAAAATCCAATCGGCGTGCTGGAAGCGAATTGCATGTTGACGAATGACTTTTCCTTAACGTACTTCTGAATTCTAAATCCCATCCTTACATAACGTCTCTTCACTTGATTACAAAACTTATTAAAATGCTTTGATGACGTCTCTGTTATTGGAAAGTGCCTTATTGAGGGGTAAAAGCTCAAAATACTTCCATAAGCATTGTCAAGGGAGCGGTATAAGGTGAGCATACATGTAGGTTGAGGCAAAAAAATTGTATAATTCAGTTCGTGAAGCTTAATTGTCCTGATGCTGGAGCAGTGTGCGGCCGAGCGTTGTCGTGTGGTAAAACCGAGCTATCTCTAATTCACAAGTGTATGGTGTTTTTTACTTAATTTTCCCCGTGCTTATAATTCATTTCTTCACAATAACACAATACAGTCATTGCAAAAGGAAACAATAACAGAATGCAGTCATTTGTTACCTCTGAGGCAAAAATTCATTGTCAATGACAACTGGGAAAAAAGCCACACAATGGTGATCAACTTTAGAATCTAAATTTTATTAATTTAGGGCGAGTATTGAATAATATTTTATTTTATTTTTCAATTTCAATAATCACAGGCTTCCTCTTCACAGCCGTCAAACATCCATGTATTAATGCATGTAAAGATTCGGTAGAAATATATACAAAAATGTTTTTGTTTGTACTATAGAAGAAAAAGAAGTCCACACGCGTATAAATGACGGTTTATTTCGAACCTTTTTCTTTAAACACACCCAACCAGTCTCTGTATTTTTCTATCTTTTAACGCATCAAGAAACAGTTGTGCGAGATGTTCCCGAGTAGTGATAACAAATTTCAGGCTCCATAAAGCTCCCGGTTTGTCAGCCAAACCATTAACAGATCAGACCAGAAAACTGATCGTGGTCTTCCCCTTGATTCACACTCAGAAGTACCACCTCCCGAGCAAAGTCACCTCTGTGCAGCTTCCATTTCAACAATGCAATTAACAAACACTCTCTTGATACTTCAAAAAATAAGCTTCGGGGGCAAAATGTCCCAGTCTGTGCCACCACAGCTAGATGAGTTTACATTGATCTATATTAATCATTTTAATTCGGCTTTTGAGTGACAGTCTCAATAAAACGATCGATAGAAAAAGAGTCAAGAATGAATTAAGTTTTTTTTTAAGTAATGAGAACTTTACTCCAATGGACTGCTGGATCAACGACCAAAATAAAAATATATTATTTCATGTGTTTACTTCGTATCGCTGTTCAAGCCTTGAAAAGTCCTTCGAGAAGAAAGCTTTTCCAATCAGCAGTCTATCTATTGAATTACAAATTGAGGCCGCAGTGTGCCCGGTTTACCCTCTACTAATGGTCGTACAAGGAATGGTTCGTTTCAAGTTGCTTTTCGATTTCTCAGAATTTTGAGTACCTAAGTTTGGATCCACCACCTGATCTTGGCCTGGTAACATGAAAACAGCAAGTATAAAGACACTTGAAAGCCGTCGAATAGCGTCAGCTCGCGCTCAAGACTCCACTGGAAAGTTTACTCGATACCACACACCATTTTAAAATCCTTCGCAAAGTTCATTATACAATTCAGAAATGGCAACGTTGAAAGAGATGCATTCACTCTCCAACACCATTGTAAAATCCTTGGCAAAGTTCATTATACAATTCAGAAATGGCAACGTTGAAAGAGATGCAGTCACTCTCTAGAGACGGGAAGACCCGCACGTTACGATACACTCGCACGGCCCTGCCAGGCAGGAAGAGGTGGGAGTGGAGGGACGGTCTCTGAACCTAACAGAGAAAGGGAGCCCAGCTTCAAAGGTCGGCCTGGACAAGGGGTCTTCTGAGAGAGGCGGAGGAAGCGCTGCTTGCTATGCAGCTCCGTTCTCTCATCTGCCGAGCGTAAAAACTCTATTGGCACCATCCCGATAGACAAATCTCTACACAACGAGATCAAAGGCTCGCTTCCTGCGAGAAAATAAGGTAAAAACTGCATTGACATTACCACGATAGGGAAATTTTAATGAAACGACTATAATGGGTGCAAAAAGAAGATAAAAACTGCATTGCTCGCGTAACGACATAGAACATATTGAAGGCGAAAGACAATCATCCTGGTCGGAAGAACACACCAGCAGCTTATCGTTTAACGTTAAAACTGCGCTGTTTAGTAGCGTTGCCTGGAGATTAAATTACGTATAACCGAGATTTAATTACGTTTTATTATTAATACAACCATTTTACAGTAGAATTCTTGATAGCAACGTACGTGAGGTGCTTTGGCCTCCAGGCAGAAGGCCAAAGATTCGAGTCTCACGATGCTGGAGGTAAAGATATGAAAAAGGTGCCTCCGTTTTCAAAAAATGACTACGTGCATTTTTGCGTAGTGCACTTACACCCGTATATTGATATATTAAATTACTCTTGAAGTGAGGAACGAGTTTCTTCTAATTGCTTACTCGCCTGGTCTGCAAAGTAAATGCCATGTCAAACTTAAGTCTATTGCAGAAGTTCAAGTTTAACTACAGTTTATGAACACAAAAGCAAGAAAAGCCGCTTGCAAGCTCGTCATAATTATTGACTAGAATTATATTTTATTTGTACGAAAAAGGAAAATGAACGTTTCGGCCCTAAAGGCTTTTTTCAAAATCTGAAGAAATTCTAATACAAATAAATAATCTTATCAAGAACATTAAAATAATCCCTGGCAATTGGAGTGCAGACTGTGCGTCGCTCAAAACAGGTTTGCCCGATAAAATATACGAAGATTCTAAAATGAGTAAATCGGTGGTGCCTAGAAGCGAAAGAAATTATGCTAAAATCTGCGTGGCGGACAGCGCGAATAGGCACAGCAGAGTGGGGGAGGAGCTGAATGTATAGCAGAGTGAAAGCACAGCAGAGTGGGGGAGGAGCTGAAAGAGGAAAGTTGCTCCATGCTGCACAGCCGCACGAACACCGAGAGCTTTAGTAGTAGGGCTACGATTTACTTTCAATAAAAGTGTGCATTACAGCTACACTCGGGGAAAATTTAGCTCAAGGAAAGTTGAAAGGGAGAGGAGAGAGATTGCAACGTCTCAGCAAGGCCTGCAACAGCATATAGAATTTAGGTGGATCAAAAATTTTAGTGCAGTTTGTGGGAGCATATATTATTGACAGCTTAAAGTTGTAATTTGCAATCAATTTATGTAATTACACGTAAGTAATTGAGCAGTTTGGACAAATGCTTTTTTTACGCTTATGAATTGAATGCTCAATCTAACAAGCAGCAAATTGCGTAAAATTTAGGTATTGAAAAAAAGTTTTAGAGGTTTATCTAGAACAGGATGTTCTGTTAAAGTTTTCAACATGTATTTTTCCTCCACTCCGTGATCTGTAAAATAGCTTTTCCTTCATCACAGATATAAAAACTAACACGTTACTGTGAAAAAATACTTAACAAACCAGATTATTAAGTAGGTTTTTCGAGAACTAAAGAGCACATACTTAGAAGCTGCCCCATCTTTAAGAATGGTTATTTTTGACTAAGTTCAGTTTCAAATTCATTCGATCCAAACTGGTTATTTTCTGCTTCACCTCATGAAGCATTCAATTCTATGCGAGCTTAACGAATCATTTAGGTAGCATTTGAACGCTTAAGAATTAACTCAAACTCACGCATCATCGATCACAGCACCCCTCTTTACCTTCTATTTCAACCGTACGCTCTTCTCAAATTTTCAATAACATCGACTCATTAATTGGGAGATGCCATCAGTGTAACTGAGTAATGCACTCGCCTGTCGCATCAGCAGCTGCTCTGCAGACATTGAACGATGGACTCGAGCCGTCAAACGGGCCGGACTCGAACGTGAAGTCAAGTCAGGCACGAGGGAGGCTTTACACGCTCTCGAGACGCCCAAACTCAAACGAATGGTCAATCAAGGCGGCAATTACAAGCCAAGCGACGTAATTACGCACGGCGGCCTTCCCTTAAAGTCTCTTCTGCCGTCACCCGCGCAGATTTTACGATTACGATTAATTGAGTTCCGTAAGGCGCTCCGCGGTGTATGCAGTGCAGGGCAGTGTGGTGACCATGCAGTGCTGCGAAGTGTAGAAGTGTGAAGTGCAAGGGTATGCAATGAAAAGCGGTGCAGTGCTGTGCGGTGCAGTGGTGTGCGGTGAGGTGCAGTGCTGTCCAGCGCTGTGTGGTGAGGTGCAGTGCTGTGTGGTGAAGTGCAGTGCTGTGTGGTAAGGTGCAGCGCTGTGTGGTGAAGTGCAGTGCTATGCGATGAGATGCAGTGCTGTGCGGTCCAACGCTGTGCAGTGCAGAGGTGAGTAGAACACAATCCAGCCGCATGCAACACAGAGCGCACTACGCACACGGCGCAGCTCAGGAGGCTGCCTCCACAAGCACCATGGTCGGACGAGGCCGCTCCGCAATTTGCAGTAAAGGCAGAGATTTTACACTTCACCATGGCCAGAGTTCGGCATTCAAGTAGAAGAACATTCTTGATGACAACGCCAAATATCAAGGCAAGAATTTAAAAGAGCCACCGGAATTCACAATCCCACTTGCAAATTCGGGCTCGCACGCAACAAAAGAAAATCGTAGTACAAACAAAACTTTCGGATTCGGTGGGAAACAAAAATAAAGAATTTTCACTAGGGCTGGAGAGCTCATTTTCCACGAGAATGGGAAACTTCCCGCCGAGGTTCCTGTCTGAAAATATCACGAAAATATAGCAACTTGGGTATTATTCGAATCGTGAAACTAGAGAAAGCCACCAGTCGTATCCATGCCTTTGTGCTCAAACGAACGATTTTGTGAGGTAAATTCTTCATGAAACAATCTACTGAAATTAGAAAAGAGTTTGTAAGAGAAATTCCTTCAAGAATAATTGATTCCGAACGGTAACACAATTCGGACGAGTAAAGGACTCGAAGTTTCACTCATGCGCGTTAACAAGTGGGACACAGAACGTTGTTTTTCAGCACACAACATCAGTGTCATCGACAACACTGACGTGAAGAGTTTGACTGCAGTGAAGCTCACTCACTGACGATCCCCAGTTATTTTAACGAGCTCCGATCGCCACACTTCAGCGACTTCATCGTGCTAGTGAGCTGTAAGCATAGGACAAAATCTACGAGCAAAAAACAACGTTCGCAATAGAATTATGCTTGTGGTCAGATCTTCTCCTGCAATCATGGAGGCTGCAGATTAGATATTACAAATTGACGCATCATTCAGAGTTTATCAAAGAATCATCAATTTTGTCAAGTTCATCGCACCAAAAGAAATCACAGCAGTAGCTAATATTTGAAAGCATCTAATTTTATTATTTTCTCCGGAACTCGTAAAAAATACAGCAAACTGGGCAGACAGACCTGAGGCTGATCGCTCAGACCACTAGCGACCGTTGAGGAAGCGCTTCTGAGAATTTACAGCGTTACATATTGAATGGATTGGGACCTCAGAGTTTCTCATCACTTTGAAAATATTTGCAGCCGAGGCCCCGAATTTCTAAAATCAAATTTGGTCTTAAATTTTTAATGGACACGACTTTTTATAGCAAAATTCTCAGATTTTGCACTAGAATTGACATCACTCACAAAAAATTGATATTTTATTTTATCGTACTAGAAAATAATGGCTTGAAATTTTGGTTACAGAATAACCCACAGTGAAATGCTATAATAGAAGAAGCGTTCGTTTATTTGACTGCAAAGAACTCGAATTTTTAAGAGCTCTGTACCAAAAACAAATATTTTAATATGTACTTTAGAGGCATACCAGTCAAAACTCATACAAAAATCAAAAACTAAAAAGAATACGAATATTTATGCATACCTGTACGAAAGACGCATAGATATTCATATTTTAGATTAAAACGATCCGACCAGGAACCGAAATACGAATATTTGATATTAACGGCAAACATTACCAAATACGAATTAAAGGATACACTACGTCTATTCATGGAAATTCTTCCCCGGAAGACTGACTTCATGAATTTGATATGTAAAAATCGCCTCATTTCCTGTAAAAAGAATGCAAATTGATTAAATGCAAACATCTCTACGGATCGAATGAATGAACAAATAAAAAATCTACGGATTTGACTCCGAATATTTAAGTATCAAGCTCATCCCCTTTCTATGCCCTGAAGAAATGATCGTACGATGTTAGTTGAATTTACAACCATGGCAAATACATAAGTTAAATAAACGTGTAGGAGGAAATTTGAGATCATCAAATTCGTCATCACTGACAGGTGACCGGTGGCCTCAAACGTTTACAACGCAGCGGCAGTTCAATGAACAGTTCGAATGAGTCTGACAAAAACAAAAGTAATATTTTTCATGAGAACATTTTCATAAAAAATACTAAAATTCAAATAATCAAACGAAAATCTGAACAGAAAGTCATTGTAGTCGTACTATTAGGATTCTGAAAACTGAATGTACGCAATCGTTGCCTTGGACAGCAAACGAATCTGGAGATACTCGAGTGGGCAGAATGATCATCTCCTTAATTGGATTAAGAACAATCGTTCCAGTGATCCGTGCGCTGTTCACGAAATAAAATTGCTGCAGACACTCATTAGAATCTAGTATCATGATAGGTAGCAAAAAAATTGAAACAAATCGTTATCACTAGACTACCTCTCCGTATTCAACGAGCTTCATTCGATGGCGCAGGACAAAAATCCAAAAAGCGCTGGCCAAGCCAGCATGCATGACCCATTAGCTGGGCATGGGTGCTCCACAAAGGATACCAAGAACACGATATGGCGGTGTGGCTGCTGCCGGCCGGCACGAAGGAAAGTCGCGGCGTACATGCGATCATGTTTCTTGCATCGGAAGAGAGGCACAACAGATGGGGGCTGATCAGGGAGTCATGACTTGTGTTGCTGAACACGACCGCGGCTGTTGTGCAGCGCAGGGGTAAATAAGGCTTCCCTGCCGCAGCTGCCGTTGCAAGGCACAGGCACACCACGAGCAAGCACGACCCGCCGGGTACAGGCGCATGAATATTTTTGGCAGCTGCAATAATTATTGCTGGATGAGACCTGCATGCACTTTTTTGTGAAGGTATTGCTTTGAATTATAAAAATCGCAGCACATGAAAAAAATGAACGGAAATTAAAGCAATTGTATTAGAGCGAGAGGTCACACACATGATAAATAAGCTATTCCCCTACGAGGACACCTTGAAACACGCCAGCCTAGAGATATAAGTACATCAAATTCTGGCTTCCATTACAGTAGAACCGCAGCAAATCTTTTGCACTGTGCCATGTTTCCAGAAAGCACCAATCAAGACCGACACCATATCGGCAAAAGTGAAAAAAATCAGAATAACTACATTCACATTTGGCGCACTGTACTGCACAAACTAGCTGCAGTGTCTGAAAGACGGTAGCATAAGCGAGAAAAATGCACTTATTAACAACTTGATGATCTAAAACTAGAGTCTGGAGTCCTACGTACTCAGAAGAGCTCCAAGTTTTGAAAATATTCTAGCGCATAATTTGCTCCGGCATATTCTATCGAAAAAATTTTGACTTGAAACAAGAGCGGAAATCGGAAAAACTAACTTTCAATTGATGAATAACAGAGACACGTGAACGAATGCAGCTGTGCAAAAAAAAATGGATACAGGAAAGTCAATTCGGAAACGATCTTTGTCTCGAGCAGCGTACAGAATAAAACCCAGCAGTCTCTGTTGATGACAGGGAGCGATAGTGAAGATGGCAGGCACCCATGCTTGAGGGAGAATGAACCAGATGTCATGGGCCCCAACAGGGAGTGGGAGACTAAAACAGTGAATTTTTGCTATTGATGTCATGGACCCCAAGAGGGAGTGGGATACTAAAGCAGGTAATCATCACTGTCGATGTCATGGGCCCCAAGAGAGAGTGGGATACTAAAACAGCGAATTTTTGCTACTGATGTCATGGGCCCAAGAGGGAGTGGGAGACTAAAGCAGGTAATCATCACTGTCTATGTCATGGGCCCCAAGAGGGAGTGGGAGACTAAAGCAGGTAATCATCACTCTCTCAAAGTGTTCGTCATAGTTCTTTGGCAATGACAGGAAGAAAGAAATTACATCGCACCACCAAAAAAGAACTCGTTCACGATATTGTGCACAACACGCGTCGACTACTCTTAAAATAAAGAGAGAAAAAATGACCTATGAAGCTTGGTGAAGCAAAACAATGAACACGACAGTAGGAAAGTGATATATGATGCTGACATAACGATAAAACCGGAACATCTCATGTATATTTATGGGACTACTATTACATACGCTACAATATTAGCGAACTCTCACAACGCCACGATAGAGAATTAAATAGAACGTAAATTAGTTCACCATTATTTTCATAATCGTTGTAGTTTGCATAACAATAATAAAATGTAAAGTCATTATTACTATTGTTATTTATTTCATCACAGTCGAAACATTTTTTCAACCAAATACTTTCAGAAGGATATTTAACTTAATCAGGATAACATATGTATAAGATCATTTGGACAGGGTAGAAAATATTACTTTTCATTGCTTTTCATTACTTTTAATTATTTGTATGTATATTCACGTAATTGCAACACTAAGAACAACAAGTTTAGTAAGTAAAAAAGATTGTATAGTTTCTATTAAATTCTTCTAGTAACACAGGTGAATAGTAACAGGTACGTGAATATTGGATGAAGAAATGTATAGGAAGGTTACCAAAAATTTTTAAATCAATGGTGAACGAAGCGACAGAACAATTCCTCCAACAACTCGACGCTAATAAAAGCTTCATAAAACTGAAAACTCAAAAAAGCGAATGAGTTTTGAGAGAATTTCCTTTTATGAGGAATCTCACGGGGGTAAGAAAGAAGATGGCAGGAAAGAACAAGAACAGTTGAGTCACAATGAAAGAAAAAGAAAGAAATAAAAACGACAGAAAGAAAGAAAAAGAGAGCGAGTGGAGCTGGAATGGGCCTCGAGCAAGATCCAGACAAAAGCAGCTCATCAGATACCGTCGCGGAGAAGTCTGAGCCCCAGGGCACTACACCGGGAGATTATGTTTCCCCTATTCCGCTAGACAATCAGCAGGATATCTTGAGGAAAACGGAGGAAGCCGGGAACTCATATCTAGGAGAAGATACCTCGACTGTCGGTAGCCAAATTTTAGCGGAATGAGCGAGGTAAACAGGCTGCCATGGCAGGAAAAAAACAAGGCATTACTGTTAAGAATTGTACGGGCTTTTAGCCACTCTACAGGAGTAATTTCTCCAGGTAAAATTGGACAAAATTCAGTAGCACATCCGGCGCGAGCGTTGATAAGCAATGTGAAAACGTAATTTCACCCGGGAGGAAAAAACGGAAAGATGTACGAAAATCACGACTGAACACCTGAAATCTCTACGCCAAAGTTTTTTGGCGAGACAAAATTATTAAAGAACACTTCGGCGAACACCTCTGGAAAAGTTTCAAAGCTTCGTTAACGAAAACTCGACGAGCGTCTAAAATGCATGACACCAAAAGAATGAAATGAAATAGTCGGATACGTAAACCATTTCTAAAAATAAAACATGGACACAGATACTGAGCAAAAATTCTGCTCATTAAGTGGCTCGTCAATTTTAAAAATTTCTAATATCATAAAGAGTAATATGATTGAAGTACGCTAATAAAAATATCAATATTCTCATTCTTATATCCATTATAAACGACAAGTGAGCATTTTTCCTACTATTACATTAACCTCACATATTCCATAGCTTATTTCTAACGCAAAATTATGTTGTAAATTTAAAGGTGTCTAATGCAGAATTATGTTGCAAGTCAAAAGATCTCGAACGCAGAATTATGTAACATGTATAAACATTTTTGACGCAGAATTATGTTGCAAGTGCGAAGGCGACCCTACCTGAGTTGACTTTCGCAACAGCCGCTCGTAATTTAAGGCAGTGAAAAAATTGTTAGCCGAAGAATTTTGCAAAGACTAATAAAAATTCAAACAATTTATGGATTATGCATCCGAATATAGTCCACAAAATCTTACTATACAAAGCTTTGACTATTATTAATGCCTCTACAACAACGTGAAAGTGACACTTCACAAAACTGAGAAACTATAAATAAATATTCAAGCCCTTCTTTATACGATCCCTTTTTATTATGGCATCATTCAAGCATTTCGGGCATGAGATATTGCGATTCTACCAAATAAATTAAAAAGTGTATTGACGAATTCATTCTGACAGATTCTGGCCAAATCAAGTATCTTGCGCCTCTTTTTAAAAAGTATTACTTTGAATTTGCAAAAAAAAAATCGGATTCAACAGGCTATTTCATCAGACTTCTTTCCATTAGCGGAAACTAAAATGGGGATGATCTGCGAGTTCCGCGTATGTGTCATTGCCCTGTTGGAAAACCCACCCTTTAAGCAAAGTCATGTTCACATTTCTATGTGAAATCATACTGAATGATCCCTAGCCGCACAGCGACTTTCATTACTTCTAACCATGATGTTTCTACAATTAAACTTCAGTGCACGTTGCGTTTTAAGTCTTAAATAGCCCAGAGATTACGTCTTGCTCCAAAAAATTACGTCTTGCTCCAAAAAAGTCTTAAATAGCCCAGAGATTACGTCTTGCTCCAAAAGCGACCTGAACAACATTGGCAAAATTAACAATCTTCGTTTTGTCTTCACATGATGCTAAGTCCGAAAATTTTGCAGGCTCCTTCAAAGGATCCTAGGTCTAGCAAAATAAACGCAATGTTTAGTATAGGGCTAAGAACGAGGGTTTTAATTGAAGTGGACCATTGGTGAAGCGAGTGCAGGCATTACTGAATAACTGTATCATCGTCAAGAGGTTAGAATAAGAGCTTCTATTCAACTTTCCCTATTGCTTCAATTCTGTCTCAAGTGCGACAAAACTAATGTTTGAGATGTATCGACAGTTCTTCAAACTCATTTAAAAATAAGTTTTAGGGGTGAAATGCCGTATTATTTATTCTGCTGCACGCGGAAGTAAATAAGCTCACTACATACAACCTCATACAACTGCACACAACCTCATACAACTGCGTACAACCTCATACAACTGCACACAACCTCATACAACTGCATACAACCTCATACAACTGCATACAACCTCATACAACTGCACACAACCTCATACAACTGCACACAACCTCATACAACTGCATACAACGAGAATGTTTTATCCCCGATAT
Source organism: Orchestia grillus (assembly GCA_014899125.1). NCBI lineage: Eukaryota > Metazoa > Arthropoda > Malacostraca > Amphipoda > Talitridae > Orchestia > Orchestia grillus. Next base: position 25,153 of record VOMN01117631.1, on the reverse strand, counting down.
CATATTTTAATACAGAATTTCTACACCTGGCATTGATTTTATGTATTAAAGAAATTTGTGGAAAGCTTTGACATTTTGAATTTTCCCTCACTAGTGAAAAAGCGTACTTTTTTAACGTGATGATATATTAAAATAAAAATGCACACCAATTTCAATAATTTCTTTTGTATTTAAAATGGTATCAAGTGATACAATGCTTCCACTTTTTTCTGATCGACTTTGAAAAATAATAGTTGAAATGATTTAGTTATTAGATTAGGTTATTAGTTTAAGCTTCTATCGAAATGAAATGCGATCCAAGAAAAGCGAAAAGAAGGGACGGTTTAGTATCGACTTTAGAAAACATAGAACTTAAGCACAATTGTGATCCCACACAGGATTTTCGAATCGAAGAATAATCAGTGGAAAACGCATGCAAATAGGAAGAAGCAAAGTGGGCACGAGGATAGATATGTCGAAGGCCAAGCTAGAGTTTAGGAGCCTAACAGTGTCCCCATAGCATTTGATAAACAATACTAACCTAACCCTATTACTTATACTTTGCCCCTTGAGGGGGATAAAAATTTAAATGAACATATCATCGATTATTCTTCGAATGCCAAGCCCCCAAACGGACCTTTACGAACTCTATCCCAAGCTCACAATCAACATATTCTCTAATTATGAAAGAACTCTTGAACCCGGGAATTTTTCGCTGAGTGTCCACTCATCCACTTACACCGGAAGTCATTCCCCTCAGCCCATCTCCTGGGCTGCTCTCAGACTCTCATTCCGCTCATTAATTTTGCTTACACTGGACGACCGGTTTCTTTTCTGCCTAATGAATATGATTATCTTGCTGACGAGACGGCTCGTCCAGTTTATTATTTTCAATTTCGCTGTCAGATTTCTCATTTTCATTAATGTACTCATCTAGCTCGGCAAAGTCGCGCATTAATTTCCCCTTTAGCTCTGCAAATTGCCCCTACCATCCACAGAATTTCGCACCTCATTCATTGAAATTGTATAATTTTGCAGAACTGACCTCTCCGATTACAGCTGAACTTCACAATGCTTCGCCCCACCCCCTGAAGATACACGGCGCTCGTCGGAAAACATCGGCGTTCACAGAAAAATTCCAAAATATCGCTGACTTGAAACAAAATACGAGGCAGCTTTAGCTTTTCATTCACAGCTAAAGTTACATTCATCACAGCTAAATTTACATTCATCGCGTGTGAAAATAATGAAGCAGAAAAATAATGAAAATGGATAATTTTCGGCAAGAGTGTGAAGGATTATTGTAGAATCCATGACTGGATAATTTACGAGGAACAGCCGAGTGTCATAATGTACAGCACACATTTCAAAGCCTATCTCGGGAAAAGACGTATATTCCACGAATAAACCACTCCAATGAGAGCCTGCAAGAACACGCTTCACATTGTACGACACCGAAAAATTTCTCTTCGTATCACATTGTTGTAGACTGCCCAAAAAACTGCGGTGCAGTTCCAAAAATGATTTACTCAAAACGTCGCCGCTTATCGCTGGAAAAGGCGGCTTCTATGTCACAGAGAAGGAAGGCCGACCGCGATACTAGAGACGGAACAGAACAAAGATTCCTCAGCGAGTGTTGGTGCATCTGTATTTCTCTTCCGTACACTGACATTTTTATTGGATATATTTACTCTATGTATTTTCGTTCTTACCACTGTTATGACTCAACTCGTCGGATACTCTGCCGCATATTACAATCAGTAATTTAACGATGGTGAAGTCGTATTCAAGTCAGTTCGTATTGAAGCGAAAATCGTCCTCTCGATAACAAATTACCACGATTGACAAATTTAAGTAAGCCAAATGGAGCCGAGTTTACCCCAGTCTTCACAAGTTTTATTCTCGACAGTTCACTACATTCTTCCGAGGACAGCGGCAGGTGTAGTCGCAAGGGATTGAGTAAAAATGCGTCGAATGTTGTTCCGTTCAAATAATGCGTATACATTTCAGCTTGACTCTGGTATCTTAGACGATGGCTTATCTGAATATGGTGAGCAAGAACATATGTTTGTAGAAAATTAGCTCGTAGTATGTAGATTACCATAATGGCGGCAGTTAGTTCGTCGCCGTTCATCCGTCACTATAAGTTTATTCGATATATTTTTACAAAAGGTATCACCATAACTAACTCATAACGCCAACCGCGTGTGATTGTACACAGTAATTAACTTTCATGCCATCAACAATAACTAAAGGGGTGAAATCTCCAGGAACTAAATTGCTCTAGAGAGCATATAATGGCCGCGCGCTAAATTCAAATGAACCGCATCTAACGAGCCAAATTATAACGAATCCCATTTCAACGCACCTAATTCCAATGAAGCAAACTATAGGACGTGCGCAAATTCAATTCCTCCATTTCAAGGAATCCAATTCCTATCATAATAAAGGAAATCCCCGCGGTAGACGCGCACGATCTCGCTGCATTTCGCCCAATTATCACCTCCGACACCGAGCTCATCAATGGGAGCGCCGCTCCTCTCCATCTCGGGCCCATTACAGGGCCCGCTCGAATCCCGTCACTTCCCAGCCCCAAGTCCGCACAAATTCTGGCGCCTTCGGAAAAACGAGAGGCCACTTTTGAGACGAGGGTCTCATCTCTAAAGGCTTGACGCTTCAACATAAGACTTTAGGCGCAGGCTCTCCAACTAATAATGATGACATGTCCGTCCCGTGACGAAGAACGGGAATTAATGGCGGAGATATGAACTGATTTTCATGTTCGATTTTGGGAAAGTTACCGGAATTTTAGAGTGCCTTCATTTCTCAGATGGAAAATGGACTCCGTGGAATAGCGACTTCGTCTCGGAGAGTTTTAGCGCAGGTTATGGAGACTTGGAGTAAATTTAGATTCGTTCCGGGGAAATAATTTTAATGGCTCAACATCCCCTTACTAACTCACTTGCGCTGCGCATCTTTTTCTTAAAATGCAACACAAAATGCAAGGATATTTTTACGTGCTGACGGCTGTGGTGGTAACGGTACAAGCTTCTTGACGTCGTTCGAGGATTTTTTCAAAGAATTTATCAGTATTTCAATCGATATTATGATTATTCAGTTCATTATGAACTAATTTTTTTCGTATATTTAATATTATTTGAAAATGCTAAGATAGAATTCGCATTGACTATATGGTACGTTATGATAAGGAAGTATTTTATCTGAAGTTTAAAAAACGGCCTGTCACCAAATCAGAAAATATCAAGTATGACGAATAATCGAACATAACTTAATGCTGTTCAGAGCAGTCAACATTGAGACATTCAAAACGTTTGATCATTTGTTGGTTTAAAGTTCCCTAGCCACATCTCAAGAGATCGAAAAGAAGAGACCATCTACTATGGACTTCAGAAAACGTGGAATCTATGCAAAGGTATTTTCCCCACAGAGGGTTTCCTTGCAAATAAAAAAGTTGAGAAAGAAGATGAAAAGAGTATAAGAATAATCCGTATAAAAAGTATGAAGATGAAAAGAAGTAAAGTGAACGTGAAAGATAGAAGTTCCGAAGGCCTAGCAAGAACTAAAGAAACCTAATAGAGGCTCTTGAAGATGCCAGTAATCATAACATAGGATAGACAAACTTAAATAACCTAACCTAACCATTCTAGCTATGGCCTATCCTATGCCCCTTGAGGGGATTCAAAACATTTCTGACAGAAAACGGGCTCGCACAAAACCATTGCGGCCAAACCATTGCGGCCAAACCATTAACCCTAAAGAGCATAATCAGCGAAAGACGCAAAAATAACTTCAAAGCAATCACCAGAAACCGCTCAGAAATCCCCACACTAGACCAAACATCCAAACATCCGTCGCAGAATCCGTCAAAGAATCATCAAAGCGGTGAAGAAAAATCGAAAAAAGAAAACCCTAAAGGCTCCACGAGCTCGTTTTGCGTGTTAGCAGTCAAATGAGAGTTCTTTGAACAGGCTGCTACGTGGGGGGCCCCGGCACAGACCACGCTTGAGCTCACTCTTGTCGAAATGCTTCAAACATGGGTATCGTCAAACATGAGACAGCCAAACAGGAGCATCGTCAAACATGAGACTGCCAAACAGGAGCATCGTCANCATGAGACTACCAAACATGAGACTAGCAAACCTGAGACTATCAAACATGAGACTAGCAAACCTGAGACTATCAAACATGAGACTACCAAACATGAGACTACCAAACATGAGACTATCAAACATGAGACTACCACACACGAGCACCACCTTGGATACCTTGCAGACGTTTGAGTCTTCACCCTGGCCACACTGGGGTGCCACCTGTTTTCTAATCGCATATCAGCGAGCTGTTGAATGAGGCAATTTCCCTCTGCCGTTTGATGATAGTGGGGCAAGAGAGGTCTATCAGGGACAGTTTGCAGGAAAGTTGTCCAGTTTATTCTTGAAAACGTCCAGCGAACCCTTGAACTCTTCTAGGTCTTTAGGCAATGTTGACGAGTCACGCCACCTCACTAGCACCACAACACTAGCACCACCACACGAGCGCCACCACACTAGCACCACATCAGCATTCAGTATCTGAGAGCGCACCCAGAGCGCGGGTAGCAACAGCGAGGCGGCGGCGCACAGTTGGCCTGACACTCCCTCGGTGCGCTGCCACGGGCAACAACGGCACCCAAATTAAGGGCGACAGAAATTTAAAATATCAACAGCAGCAGCGACAGTGCGCTTCGTCGTCATCAGCATAAAGCTGCGTCGCCATCAGCATAACTCCCTCCAGTATCAATATCAGCTCCAGCAATGGCAAGATAAACTCTACCCCAAATAGGGCTGGACTCGGAGAAAGGATTAGGACAAAAACGCGTGAGAAAAGCGGACAGATAAGACTACAGGGGAGGTATGTATTTGCAAACGACAGCTTGCATTGGTGACGACAGACCTGGAAACAAGCAAGCGATGCAGTAGGGCGCTGCCGAGCTTCGATATCATATTCGAAACGTGAGGTAAAGTTATTTAAACAGCGGCTGCAGCTCGCGGAGTGTATTATAGAATAGGTTGGATTTGTTGAACGGGAGCTTTTTTCCGACCATAGTTGCACACTTGATGAAAACGTTCACTATTGGTTGGATAGCATAGGCTTGAAAATAATTTGTCGCAACAACGGTTCAACAGAGAAATGTAAGCTTCACATGTTTCAAAATTTGAATAATTATGAACAATGTAGTGTGAAACCGTGTTATATTTCACCCGAAAAAGTTAATGTGTCAGCATGTCAGACATCGATTACTGGCAGAAAGAGTACTTTAATTAACAATAAAAAACAAGTACATTCCTACTGCCAACAATAAGACAGAAGGTAATAATTAAAGAAAAAAGCTCTTAAGGAACATGAGGCAACCCTACAACCCTAAAACAAATCGCAGCACGGATTTAAAGGAAACGACTCACATTGGTCACAAGCTGAGTATATATAAACCGGTTTGATCAAAAAGAGGTCATAGATGATGATCTGAGTTACGCGCTCTCGAACACGAGATTCTAAACAAGAGAATGCAATTAGCGGTTGTTCTAGTAAATCACTTTCTACTTGAACGCACGAGAGAAGATTGAAGTTGTTACCACTCAGCAGGCAGGATAATTTGACCTCGACTCATTACCCATATAAAAGTTTCTAACTCGTAAGTCTATCAATGAAACAAGCAACTAAAATGTGGAGAATCAACTTGCTTGTTGTTTTTTGCTCGACTCGAGCTAATTTAAGAGACTTTCTTCGATGAAAAACATCATTATCTGTGCCTTCGCGTGCCGGGTGAAGGCCATCCATCGCCACATACAATAACTTTGCAGGAAATGCTGCTCATGCACGAATATATAAATAAATTTACGGAGAACGCTGAAAATTAAAGGATCCATTGACCTCACTGCATCGACTTGGATAGAATATTTCTACGAATGCCACTTACATGTCAGCAGAAGCGCTCTCGTACATGCACGAGGGGTACAGAAGACGAATGGTAGTATCCTATCTCGCTTGCGCAATTCCGAAGTCTACTGAGAAATTTGAATTGAGAAATTATTCGGCGATCTAACCCGCACAGAGAAATTTCTACAGTAAACAGATACAGTTTATCATTTAAGAAATCAATAAATCAGAAATTAGCTGCAACTATTTACCTTTAAAAGCTACTCAATGTAATTAAGTCAATGATATTTTATGTTCTTGAACACCTGTTTTATGTTCTTGAGCCTCCGGCAGAAAACTGATCAGTAGTTGTAATTTGGTTACGGATAAGAAGCCTGAGGTTACCTGCTTTGGTTTGATATTTTTTCCACTGAAGGTGTTGCTAACATAGCTCAATTGGTCATGCAGTCCAGCAGGTTCAAGCCTACGCAGTTTTACCGGACGAATTCTCTGGTTCCGAGTGAGAGACCGACGCGACTCTCACCAGCTATATAGCAAGGAATACAAACTTCACAGGGCATGAACGTCCAAGGCCCACGAAGAACTGAATTAGATGAATTAATTACACTATCATGAGTCAGAAAACAAGTTCAACGACTCCTCGCCAGCGCTCAGTAGTCTGTCAGCAACACTAATTGTAGGTAGGAGACGAGAATCGAAAAAATGCCGATCATTTTTCTTACACCGTACATCGATTGGCAAGTATTTTATCAACGAAAAACCCGGTGCAAGTTTGACAGAGAGGCAAATAGCCACCTTGATAACTCAATTTCTTGCTTTACTTTCGATCAACATTCCCCCCCCAAGGGAATTCAAGCGCGTAAGATTACACGCCCACTAAAATAGTCCTCTCAACGAAAAGGCGCAAGATTTTTCGCAAGAAGGCCAGACTTTATTCTCATATCCTAAGGGAGTAAGGCCTCGAAATGAGAACGCACAAGTTTTCGATTGCATTCGAGTTTCAGGGAAGAGCTTCAAATGAAAATATTTCTGTTTGAGTTGGCAAAGTTGTTTGGTGCTCGGTGGAGGTCCGCAATTGGTTGGGAGGGACGGTCCGATTAGCAGAAGTTGGAGAACACTGAGCCGAGCTAGCAACCGCTTCTGATAGAGTAAATAGAGTCGGACAAACAGACGACGATGCTGCAGATATACGAACGAATTTCACGGGATTTCATCGAAAGACATCAATAGACGCTAACAAAACGCTCTCAATTTTGAAGCATTATTTAATGGTTCCACAGAATTTGTCCTTATATTTATCAAGACTAAACATTGGCCATATCGTATAGCATAACCATCTTGTAGAACATCCTATGAGCTTATCTCGAACGATAAAATAAGTTTCAACGCTAAATACATTCTAAGGAGCCATTATGAAATTCTTTCTCAGATCAAACATAACCACATTTTCACTTCACAAAAGCTTCATCAAATCTTCAGAAGCGCTGTAAAACTCCAAGAATACTATTAGAAACAAAATACTTTTTCTGTGCTCGCTTGCGTTGTGGTGGAAATAAAACATATCATGATTTACTGCACAGCGTGCGAAGCTATTATCCAAATCCAAAACAAAACGTTCCAGGGATCGAAACACCCGCGTTTAAGTTGTTGTGTGTTTTCGTGCAATGTCATGAAGTGACAGGAAAAGAAAATATTCTATTTTTCTCATATTTTCAACTGAATACAAGAATTTTTTGTTAATCACACTCAATAGGCCCGCTGTGTCGTCACTTTTTAATTTTTTATTATAATTCCTATGAACAATTCGAAAGCGAACAACACTTGTGGGTGCACACATTTCACCAATGTATATGTAATTTTTCGATAATGTTTATTATGCAGGATAAACAATGAATACTAATAAAGCATGCATGGCGTTTCAAATACGATGCACTTAATAATTTCACGGGCAGCCTATTTTGAATAGAACGAAGAAAATTAAAAATCATCATTGTGTTGTACTTTGTGGCGCATGAACATACAAAACAAACATTCACCCAGTGTCTAGCACAGCAAACACTAGAAAATGCAAGTTTGACTGCAGATTTAACTTAACGAATTAAAATTGACGATTGGAAAAATTCGAAGTAATTCATCACAGGCTTCCTGATCGAACAACGAAATCCAATTTGCATCCATTAGAAAGATTTCACAATAATACATTGGAGAGCAAAATGAACAAAAAAGTCAGAGGGGGAAGTTATTCGTACTTTCAAGAGAGAATTCAGAGCGCGCCAGCGACAAATTGGTCATTCTCTCCAAAAATAACACAAAATTATCGAACAAAGTATCAGCACATAGGCTAGATCAATCTTCTTCAAATTTAATACATGTCTCCTCTATCCAACTCATTCCTGCTGAACAAAATGACAGTATGAAAAATGACAACACAGACAATAACAGAAATTAAAATATGAGAAATTTATTGAGCTAATTTACGTACCCGGCACGAAGACACTGCTGAGCAACACTAAGGCAGTAAGCCACGCTTGGCTCACTAAGAAATAAAACTGCTTGAACTTCTTGCCCTGCCACGACATCATCTTGAAGTAATCCAAGGACTGTGGAGGAGAGAAGTCTTCAGCGGCTGCCAGCGATACAGGAGGCGGGCTGAGTCGGGTCTCCGAAGCAGCCAGTTGCAAAAATTCGCTCGTGGGTGACAACGATTGCCGATGAAGGGACTTTGAGTACGAGGGTGACAATGACTGCCGAGGAAGGGACTCCGAGTACGAACAAGTAGATCCTGAGAGACTTTTGGGTAGCAGTTTGGTGTACGTACAAGAATTTGCAGGAGCGTTGACGAGCTGACGTGTGAGAAGGAGGGGATTGTCCGAGAAGAGGTCCTTGTGTGACCCTTCAGCGAGTTGGTGCGCTTGAGCGCCGATTTTGAGCGATTGCGTGAAATTTTGGGCGACCGCGCAGCTGTGAGATGCGGCAGAGGGAGAGCAAAGGTTTCTTGCGTCGCAGGAATGCGGCATTCCAGTGTGGACGCTGTGCTTCTCTGGCATTGAAGCTCTTCGTGTTCTGATGCGACCATTGGAGGAGAATTTTTCCAAGGAAGGTACAGAAGAAACGTCAGCCTCTGGAACTTTTTCAAACAAAGCGTCATAAAAACTTCCGAGAAGTGGATCAGTCACGTTAGTAGCGCCCACATTACTTTCTGCAGACACTTCGTGATCAGCACCTAAATCGCGACATTCTAAACACGGATCAGGGTCATAATCATCAAATTTGCTTCGGGAAGGAGTATGATAGAACGATAACAGATTTTGCTTCCTTTGGCAGATAATCTCTTTTGGGCCAACTTGCAAGCCGATATCGGAGAAGTTTAGGTCTCCTGCACAAGTTTGGGATCGAGTTAGCCTACTTTTAAAATTTGTAGACGATAACTCCTTAATTAGAGGCGAGTTTGGCCCGACAGGGGCAGACGATAAGAAGGAAGGTGGTGCCGCATACTGATGCTGCCGTCTGCGAAATGAGACTGTTGCAGATACAGAACCAATCTCTGTAGAAGTCGGGTAACTCACTTCAGACTCGCGCTCAGTCCAGTCGAAAAGAGGGTCACAGGCACTTCCAAGTTCTCGTGAACTAAAATACAAACGTTCGTCGGGGTCTATTTGACTTTTATTCAAAAGCAGTTCCTGTGCCTCACCAGTAAGGTATTCAATTCTTCCTCTCAAATTCCTTGAGTTTTTTTCTTGAAATTGAAACTCGTCGGATTTTCTGGACGCCCCAAAAGCGGTACGGCTGACAAGCGCCATATTAACAGCAGTGCTAATCCATTGTGAGTCGACTGACGTAATTACCTACACAAAGTGACTTCTCAACTGAACATCTGCCTTTTTTAGGGAGCCAACAAAGAGTACGAGTCGAAAATGAAAGTACTTTAAAGCCTAATTCGTTGTGATGAACACAGCAAGTGTTTTTTGTCCAGATTAGGGCATGTCCGAGCTCCCTCTTGTCCAGGTGTTCTGTGGAGGAAAGGAAATAAACATCAGTAAAACGTAGCACGAATTCGCACATATATCAACGAAAAATAGAAACAATCCAGATAATACAATAGCGTTGTGCAAATTTTTATAAATCAAGATGTCGAAATTGAAACGATCGAAAGAACTACTGAATTGCTGCATTGAAATGGTAGCTAAACGCTGTTAATAAAAAGTTTCTTCATTAGTGTCTACAGCTATAAATACAAAAATCATTTTCAGAATCATCCCGTAATATTGAAGGGTTAGGGGTCAAGTATCAGTTTCTCAATACAACGATGTTGTTAGTCTGTTAAGATTTAAGGTACTTATGTGGCCACGATCACAGCCAAACGGTTGAATTTTATAAAACAAGGGACACAATCTGCTTTAATTAACACGTTTTCTACGTGTGGACACTCACAGCTACGTTGTACCTTTAACGAGCGCCGATTTTGAATTCAACGAAACTTTCCTGTTTTCTAGGTAGACATACGGCATTTTACTCTCCATTTCTTCCTGTCCTTATACCGGGGTGAAGGGCATTTAGTTATTTTGATAACTTAATTAAGAATGAAAATTTTCTGTAGCCGCAAATAAAATGAGTGTTGGTCCACAGAGAAGCAATGATCCAACAGTGTTCAGCTGGTGCACTGTGGACCAGTACGTCGGAAACGTGTTAGCTGAGACCACTCGATGTGGCCAAGAAATGTATGTGACGCAGAGACTATCAAATTAGCATTAAACTTCTACGAATTGGCAAATTTTTTCGGATAACGTATCAAAACAACCGTGTGAAAAGTGAATCAAGCTGCTAAGTGAGTAAAAATGAAAAGTATACACTTGGTGGTAGTTCGGACCACATCTACACCTCTTTTTTTTTGGCATGTAGCGTTCAAACTTCCTTTCCTACTGGACGCACTCCGTCTAGGTGTTGAACCTGGAACCTCCTGACTCAGAGGCAAGTACGCTATCATTTGCGCTGCTAAGCAGACGATGTAATAATGTTTACATTGTTGATGTTGCATGCGACGATGTATACAAACAACATAGCCTATCGTCCCCTGTGCAAAACAAAATAGGTCCTTGAACAGTGACGCGATCCTAAGGCTAATGTAGTTTGGATCTATGGCAACCCTATTATGAAATTTAAAACTTGAACCATGAATTAGTCAAACGCATTTAAAACCAGCTACGTATCGGTACGAGAAAGCCACGGAGCATTTTACTAGGTGAATGTTTGCAATGATTTTCCCAGAAAATTCGCAGCGACAGAATAATTAGATGGTCCGAGGTAGATAAGCAAGCGGCACTCTAATTCTGAGGGCAAGACAACACCGACACTAACGAGCGTCATAACGCACACTTAGAGCAAAACCTCGGAGAATTCTCGAGACCATCTCCAGTCCCTAACATCCCATTAAAGGAGAATTGGTTCTGTCAAGAAGACACCCACCATTTTCCCAAGAGGACACGCAATTGGAGTTTATCATTCGGTGCTGTGCGGTAGCACACGCGGGCTGTACGACTCGAGTTGCGCTGCTGTGCCTCGCGCAACCTACGCAGTTTACGTTCAGGAGCGAATGCGAATAACGAATGGCATTGAGGTACTCAGCCATTAAGAAGCTCGAGGAAAACATTTTCTGTTTGATCACAAGAATGAAAAGGAAGGTTCAGATTTTTCATAGGGGGAAATTGTTAAGATTACGTAACCGCAAGTCTCTCGACAGCGTAAACTAGCATCAAAATTCCACCAAATTGCTTTAGTTATTCCTTTGATGTTCCTTCGTCTAATTTAAAGCACGACGGCAATTCTCGAACGCAAACTAAAATCGTGGGAGCCAGCAGTTCCTTCAGATGTTCAGCAAGCCCGAAGCAACGACGGCTAATTTAGTCAAGTTCGATAATAGACCATTAGCTTTTCCCAGTTGAAACATGAAGGCCGAAAATTGAACGACTACGACGGAAATATGAAGCGCCTCGTAGCGGCAGCGGCTCAAGCGCCAGAGCCCTGGATGAGGATGGATGGTCCGACCGACGGGAGATGAGAGCCGCAGTCAAGGGATGGGCGCTGAGGACGTGCCTCGACTTGGGATGTCAAACTTGACGTATCCTGCGCCAGCCACACGCTCTGTCTCGCTCGCATCCTGCGTGTGTGGGCACACATGTACAAACGGTGTACACAGTTCGAATAGACGTATATCGTATTCGTATCTTCACACAAGACAGACGTATAGTCAGACAGAATAGACGTGTACAGTTAGCAAGAACAGTGTCAGTCAGTATGTATGTACTGTATGGAGGTGCACAGTTACAAACAGCAATGTCAATACGTACTGTATGTAGACGCACATTTACATAATGTAAGAAGGCAAATACATACACAATTATAAAGAGTAGTGTATGAAGCATAAGTGCAGTCCATAGCTACAGGGAAAGTACTTAGCGTCGTTATTAGGGCACGTCGCCTCTGCACTGAAAGAGCGGAGTGTTTGTACTCGTAGCGCTGGAGTCACGAGAACAACGGAAAACAAGTCGAAAGGTGGGCACAAGAGCCGGGCTATTGAAAATAAATTCTCATTTCACATTGAATTAGGATGAGTGATGATACAAAAAGTTATTGCGAAATCAAGCGTACTTGTTCGTTCCCTGCCCTCCCAGCATTTCTCAGAATCTTCCTCCAGAACTTTCACTTCAACGCCTGCGGCTTCCCCTACATTGGTTCGACTCGCCATTGGCCACACGATAACCTCGTCGAGCAGCCCAAGACTCGAAATATTCAAGAACAGGAAAACGCTTTTGTGGGAACTCAAAAGCTCCAATGCACGAATGCTATACTCCAACTACAACGAAACTCATGCAAAGCGTTATGCCATAATTGGGAATAAATGAACATGAATAATTCATTCATAGTTTTGAGAAAAAATGCCGAAATTGCGAATTTCTTCGAAAATCTCTCGACAGCGAGGCAATAATTCTTTAGGTCCCTTACAATAAAATCGGGCACTAGACTCCGACTGATTTATGTCTAGTGCAGTGCTGATATCGTGAGTAGATTATTAAAGTCTACTTATGAAATGCGCACAAACGAAGCGAAAATATATTACTTAATAAAATTGGTCATCTCAATTTTTATAGCTCCAACATACTTTCAGAAATAAAATGTCGAATCTAAAAATCTATTACCTTTTATCTTAATGCTGAATAATAATAACCAATTTGAAATGTTACAAGAATCAACCTACCATTTTCTTCAATCTATTTTCTAAGCGGTCACGCTAGAAAAACTACATCAGTATTATAAGATCAGCATGCAGCTCAGTTCTGAACTCCAAAACTGCTAATAAACTATCCTCTTCAGCCTGAACAAAATAATCAGCACGAAGGCTTCTTGAACGATGCACAGCTACACAGTACTGTACCAGACTGTTGTGGAAGTCAAACACATACGAACGTTTCATATGCACAAAGTGCACAACGGATTTCAGAATGAAATGAGACCGCAAATCTTTTTCAAAAATTACAAGCATTTCAACTAGCTAGTTCTTTAAGTGTTGCCTAACGCATCACGTAATTACAAGGAAGGCAAGGACATGTAAAACAGTTATCAAAACCCTTTCTCTAACCTTTCAGGAAATTATTAAAAACAGTACAATTATTGTAGGAAAATACTTCTCAATTTAGGTCATCACTCGGCCGTACCTGAGACCGAACATGTCTTCATTAGGGTGCCTACGACCTCTACTGCTCTGCCCCTTCCTCCACCAAGTACACTAGAGAAAGAATGACCATTGGTAGATGTATCCAGAAGTTTGTCCACTGACTAGTACGAGCATTGAATTTCACTTATTGCCTACAGGCGACTTAATGGAAACTCACCTCAGTGAGTTTATCATCAATGCCTAAAATGTAAACTTTGAAGGTTGTAGGGCTTACAAAATACGGCTGCTGTTCGCCACCGTTGTAAGAACGTTTTATTCATTTCATGATGCTCAGAATTATCAAAATAATATTAAGATGAATTTATTCGTCTAGTAACAAGAAACCTAGGTAGAGGTATGTCTAATTCTAGTCCTCACATTATTATAGTTACATCTCAACTAAGGAATTTTTCTTCAGTGAAAGGGATAGTCAAGATGCACTCATAATTAAAATCAAAACGCGAAAGGGTCCGAAAAAATAATGCATTACATTTTTGCCTAAGAAAAAAAGGTAAAATCTCACGATGTCTTAACTGTGTATACATATATATATATATAGATATATATATATATATATTCCAAGGAGCATTTGAAAGAGTATATATATATATATATATTGCATCACACAAACCAAAACAACCTGTTTAGACCTTCACTTGAATTTAAAATAACTTTCTGCAACGAAAGCCTCAAAAGAAATGTAAGTACAAACTGATGACATCTGAATCGTGAGCAGGAACAGCTCGCTCTTCTTTCTCTGCTGAGCATGACAGGGAAGGAAGCACTAGCAGTGCAGCAACAAACAAATCAAAACAAAGAGCATTTGAAGGAGAACTACAGGAGCGACGGCGGAGATGATTTAATGGAATTTTTAGAAGCGGGCGTGCAGTATATAAAGCGAGGTTCGGGAGGCATGTTGCCTACGGTTTTCTCAACAAGGAGCGAACAGCGGCATTCCGATATTGGTTTCGGAGCTCGATACTCGGGGCTCCAGAATACTCCCGAGCACAAGTCTTGCGATCTACAATTCATCTTCCCCCCAAGTAACGAAGTTCTAAGAAAAATCCAAGGGACTATGTGGTAAGCCAGTTGACAAACATTCTGTCAAAAAATCCTGGTGTGGTGAATTTCTCCCTTTTTTCGCAGTAAGTTCAAGGAAAGTTTCAGCATTAGAAATTTAATGTGTGAGAAATTATGTCATCTGCTGGCTGTCTACATATATATAGGGGTCTGAAGAGTGCATATTTAGTGCTCGAATGTATACGGAGGGGCGACTCAGTTTACATCGACAAGAGACGAAGATTTTAACACTCATGGTAGGTGCCCGCTCTCGTAGCGCACAGCTGCACCTCACTAATGAAAAAATTCGGAAAACTCTACTCTCATTTTAACGACGACACTTGTGACAACGAGGGAAAGGCCAAGATATATTCTGGAAATCAAAAATTGAATTCCAACATTGCAGCATAATCAGTTCGCATTGCCCATTGCTCACGGAAGATTTCAAATTTTCTTGTTACGAAAGCTGGCACAATGGTTTCAACAGAATTTGAAGGTTCGTGCTTTTCATACGAATTTCATCCATAGTCTTTAGAAATTGGGAGAGCATGACGTAACATAAGTTTCATTAAAAGTTCAACAATACAGAAAGGTATTGGAATTTTTCTGCCAAGTTTGCCACTTTTGGCGGCAAAAAGTTGTAAAAAACAAAGGAAAATGACTAGAGCAAGCTCGTTGATGAAGACAAAAAAAGTGACTACATATTTTTACACATAACAAAGAAACCAGCGAAATAATGATAAACAAAGAAGGCATATACAGTCTAAGTATCTTTAGGTACAGATCCATACGTGCACAGTCTAAACGGAAGTACGCATTGATTATTGCACTCAGAATAAACTAAGTAGAGTTCCACTCAAGGGAACTACGGAATCCAATAGACCGACACGTTTCATTTTTAAAGCGTAATTGTTTTGTAACACACAGCACACCTATACTGCACTTCATGCTACCATGTCTAATGTCTTTCTTTTATTGAACATGCGTTGCATGCATGATTCGAGTCTGTCACGCCTCGCAAGGTTTCTGTAGTACAAATATTCTAAGGCATTGAAGTAACTGCTAACGCTGTATGACAACCTCATACTAACCTTGCGCTCGAATGACTCGGTGGACGCTTTTGAAGTACTCCAAGAAACTATTTTGTCTTTGAACCAACGAAATGTAAGATTAGAATATGCAAACGACATACTACACACCAAAAATCATTCCACAGATGCAATCGATTCCATAAATTTAAACGTAACGAGGTAAGGGCGTCCCATAAACTAGCAATATAAAACCCATGTTTACACGCAAGTGAATGTCCTGCTTCACGGATTCTTGCCCAATATGGCGAATACTTTAAATAAATAATCATTACAAAGTTTCTTCCCGCGCAAGCTTTTGGTAAAAAGTTATAACGTGCAACACTCAGCATACCGGATAAATACGTAACATCCCACAAAGCTAATGTACCTTTAAAGTCCAGGTTCACGTACATGAAAACGATTTTTTTTTACTCTCAAGAGTAACAATGGTGGTATAGCACGTTCCAGAGTCCTCGTGCTCCAATGGGCGAAAGAAAGCCTTCAGAATTTTCTATACGTACAGATCGTATGATATTCTGAGAAGAGTTCTGTGCCGTGAATTATGGAGCAGCATGGGTAAAATTATTCTTTATTTCATCATTTTTACAGCTAGCAAACACCCGCGATCGATATAACTCTCCGAGAGCTGCAAGGTGCAGGAGTATTCCCGGCTAAGGCATCATCATTAAATGTAACGAGGGCATAGAGCCACCATTTTAACCTCTAACGCAGATGAACGGTTCTACTAGAGCAACACCGCGCTCTTTTTCCGTAAGCCACACCTTATGCCACGGCTTCAGGCCGTGTTCTCAAAAGTGTAGTAACTTCAGTCTCCGCTGTACATAATGTATGTCATTTTATTGAGATGCACGTCGGATGTTCAGCCAAAAAAACGTAGAAAAGGAGAAAAAAAAGGAAACCTTCGCAGCAACACAAAGATATGTTAAAGAAGAACGTAGCCAATCGCATTGAAGAGAATCTTCCAAGTCGACTGAACTCTTCGCCACGTATCTCACGTACCTACACAACGTGACTATTGTCTATTTTTTTCGAATGTAATTACAGACCAAGGATTTTCAGGATTTCAACTGTGCAACGATATTCAACGAGAAACTGTAGAAGAAACGTTATTTTATCAAGATAAGAATGAGCATGTTTCCAAGGTGTCTTTAAAAAATCCTTCAGCGTAGGGCATTAACGTCACCGGAACAGCTTCTGTCAAAAGGTAGTTCTATAATTATCATCTTGGTCACGAATTAAAGCTCCTCGTTAGCGTGTAATGTTATACAAAGATCAGGAAGATAAGGGAACATTTAGAGTGGACTGCAGAAAATGAGAAATCTGTACCCGAGGCATGTTCCCACACAGAAACCCTTGCGTATAGAAACAGTAAGTTACGATTAAAGGAGAAGAATAGATAAAGAAGATATTGCAGAAAAGGTGCGAGAATTGGGATAAGTGAAGTGAACACGAAAGATAGAAGTCCCGTACGCATACCTATAGCCGAGGTAACATAACTGTATACAGGCATGGAGACGCCTGTCCTCATAGCATACAACAGACCATCTTAACCCTATTGCTTATCCTAGATACTCCCCGAGGAGAGGAGTAGTTCTAGTTAAACTAGTTCGTTCAGAAGAGGATTGAGTGTGAACATTACAAACTTGTCATTAAAAATGCCCATATGATGTTGGAATAACTTTTAAACGACTGCTTAATTCCATACAATGGACTATTCAGAACAGAATCTAAGGGTGAAACGATGTTTTATTGCTGTGAATGATTTCTCCAGTCCAAATAGCCTAGGCAATGACCTCGTGAGATCAGTGAGAGCGAAAACATGCGTCAACGTACAGCACAGTTGGTGGCGGTGGTTGAGTTTTTAATGGGAATTTAGAGCGAGCTAATTAGGGATCACTAACGAGGGAAATACCGAGGGTCGCTCGCCAACGAACACTGAACGACGCATCGAAAAGTTTAAACGGAGCTTTTTCTAGGGCTCTCATTAGTGGACATATTCCCCCTTTCTCTTTAGCCCGTCATTTGGGAGCCCAAACAAGACAGATAAAAATGGCTGGTTCCCGGCAGAGATTTTGCGACAGAGTTCTACCTACCACAATCAAGAGTTTTTGAAAAGTCTCCCAGCCCAGACAAAAGATAGGGACTTCCACGTTAGCCATTCGACAGTGAAACTCGGGAAAGTAAATCATGATTAAAAACGGGACGAAGAACTTATCAAACTAAGTTAAAAAATAAGTGGATCTAGAGGTTAGCCTTCTTTGCTCACAATTTACAGGTTTAACGGATTCTAATCGCAGCTACAGATAGAAACTATTCATTATTTGGTGTTGCACTCATATTTTTAATTAAATACAGATTAAAAAGATGGGAAAAAGTCGGGGAAAGCTAACAGGAATAACATTTTACACTCGAGCGCAATCATAATTTCTATAAACACACGAATCTATGCTTAAACTTACAAAAATGAACATTCAGTGGCACGAAAATGTAGAGAAAATTATAGTGGGAGCTACATGGATTTGGAAATAGTCATGGACATGAGGTAACTCATTGTCCACGTGGAAAAACAATAATCTCTCCAAATCAATACAAGCTAAGTATCAAATTTGATCATGAACTCGTAACAGTTTCCAGCAAGCAAAAATATTTCAAGGAGCTCTGCTTCAAAAGCAGCGGAAAACGTCGACGATAGAAGTTCGTGGGATTAACATTTCAATTTTGTACCATCGATACTCACAGGCAGGCAGGCAAGCAGGCAAGCAACCAAGCAAGCAGGCAGGCAGACAGGTAGATTTAAAATTTGCCCCTCAATCATAACTCGAAATTAAAATTTCTAGCGGAAATGATGACACCAAAAATTGTTTGAGGATATTTCTTAAAGCCAAAATATAGCCACCAAATTGACGAGTGATGTAATTTACCTTATAAAAAGTTACAATTATGTTCCACTATATTTCTTTCGGCTCGCGCTTCCACCAGCAACCCAAATTTCGCAGCGACAAAACTGAGACGAAATTTTAGTCGATTCAAACTTTCATTTGCAAATTTGAGGGATAGGCATACTAGATGAGTCACGTGTACCTGAACTTTCTGACGTAACCCCCAATTGCGAATGCATGTCAATTCACCTTGACATTCATTGGACGTAAGGGAACATATACAAGGTAAACGGTACACGTGAAGTACTTCGTATAAGGTACCTGGCAGAACTCACACACAGCGTGAAGAGAATTAGTCAACAGGAATTATGTACAGCTGAATCATGGTACGTGTGAGACCTGACTTGAGAGCGGACCCGGTCAGCTCCCGCGGAAATTTCACGCGCATGGATCAAAAGGCTTTAATTAGAGTGAGTGCCGGGGCGACGCGCGGCCAGCACCGCACCGACGGAATGCAACCGATCTGACAGATCGCCGGGAAAGTCGATGGAACATATCGCGTGGAAGTTGATACCTCGGAACAACGTGGCTGGAATTAGTCCTGAGAATAAAGCTGGCCACCGAGAAACAATTTACAAAGTTTTCGAATGACGGGAAAAATGAAAAAAAGACAGGATTGAATACAACTCACCTCAGTTGGTTTAAGTTTCGAATGATGTGTTCTTAGATCGTCAGTCTTATGCGAAATAAGTTGCACTGGAAATTATGACCATCAGGACAGTGCCTTCAGAAGACCATTACTGCAATTACTGCCAAGAAATAGCGGTAGAGGTTCCGCTCAGCCATGGTATGAACACATCCTTAGATCACAATATTGCTACGACTACATACAAGACCACTAGAATTTTCACTTGAGTCGTTACTTTGGGATATTAAAGACAACATTAGCAACAATATAGGTAGTAAAATTGCTACCATTTCCACCGTTGTAATCGCTTTTATTATGTGTTGTCTTTTAGTTTCGCTTAACGATAAATTGAAATGATAAATTTCGCACAACTTTAAAACATTTTGACTGACTTTGACTACAAAGGGCAAAAGACGAGCACTGCAGTTGCAGCAGTTTGCTGCAGCTTGACAACGTGGGCGCCTCGTGGAAAAAAAGGCAAGATTCGAAGAAATAGAACAAATATACCAACACACACGTGCGAAACTCAATTTCTTAGTTGCCTTTACGATGGAGAAAAAAAGCAAGAAGGAAGTCGCAAGTGAGCAATCAAATCCAAGGTGTATTTGTGAAGCGAGCGTGTGTGCTAGAGCTACGAGATGTGACGTAGGTTACTCCTGAAGTTTCAATAATTCAAATGTGTTATGGAAGCAACGTCGTACGACATTTTACATGCAAATTGAAATACATTGAAAAAGAATGAACTTTCACGAGTTCATTTCTAAACTCAAATGTCAAATCTTTATCTTCAGCTTCAAAATGTGATACATGTTAAAACCCATCATCTGAAACGAGCGATGGACGTCTAATTATATCTCCGCTCATAAAAATGGAAGTCATTTTTGATCTGAAATTTAATGCGAGTAAATCAGACACGATTGATTTTTTCAAAAAATTTCTTCGATTCATCCATACAAATGTCAAGTTTATTCACCCGCGTGCTCAAATTATAAAAATCGCAGCAAAAACCCAGCGAACCCTTGCAGGAGAAAACACACTTTTCCAGACGTCGCTTAGAGTTGACTCACCTCGTCGAGAGAAGCACAGGAATCCTACGCATCACTTGAAGGGGGGCGGAGTCCCCAAGCTATGATGATGAAAATACCCACCCGTGAACCTGCGATGGAATGTTGAACTGTCTTCAGTCTTTTACGAGTCGCCTTTACACTCGGTAAAGTCATCAGAGTAACAGAAAACTAATACCCTTCCCGCTAGGACAACGGGCCACGAAGCGAAATGAAAGTACTCTTCCCATTGCATTAGGTTATCTCACATGAAATGTATTTTGAGCAGTTTTCTTAGTCAATTATTCGGCTCGAAAGAGATCCATTTTTGAAACGAATCATTACATGTGATGAGAAATTGACACTTTTCGATAACAGCAAAAAAACTGGGCAGTGGTCAGACGCAGAAGAGTCGCCTGAACACTAACCGAAACCACCATTGCACCCGGAAAGTTAACGGTCTCTGTTTGGTGGTTCGTGAGAGGAATCATTCATGTTTCATTTTCCCAACAAAGCGATACTGTACCAGTAGCATCGTAATGTCAAGACATGCATGAAAAACTGAAAAAGAAGCATGCAAGACCGGTGAATAAGGATGGACCAATTTTTCTTCGCGATAATGCACGACCCCACACCTCTACAGCTGCAGTCGACAAGCTACAAAGTCTGAATTATGAAATTTTACCTCATCCTACCTATTCTTTTGATATCGCTCTCGCTGATTATCATTTGTTCAAGCATTTCAAACTTTTTATTCGCATCACGGCAGCAGTCTCGGCCGCATCACGGCAGTAGTTTTAGCCGCATCACGGCAGCAGTCTTGGCCGCATCACGGCAGCAGTCTTGGCCGCATCACGGCAGCAGTCTTTGCAAGAGAAGACCTACAACGGTCGGCTCTTGCTCATCAGTAATTGCAAAAGTTACGGTGGCAGGCGTGCCTGCACGTAATAACTGTCATAACCTGCATTACGACTGTCAATTTTTGGGCTACACCCGCAATTCTAAAATTTACGGCTGCCTTCTCGCAAGTTGCAGCTGCCCCTTAACTCGCGAGAGCTTCCACTTTTCAAATTCATTATATTTATTCTACATAAGACCGTGCATTTGTTTCTACGTATATAATTGTAATCCCCAGAATATTATTTCTCGCAACAACAAACGCTACCACCACTGAGACCTGTTCTTCCGGAGTCCTTTTCCATAACTTCGCGCTATTCCTACTTAGTGCGTGACACCCTCTCGCACGACATCGAGGGCGTAACTGGTCCCATTGCGTTTGTAATGGCAACCTTTCTCACGACACAGTAGACATTGCTTACGTTACAGCTACTACTTTACCGCCACAGCTGCTTGCGAAGCAACAGCAAGAGCGTCAGCAGCAGCAGCTGCTGCGGCCAGTAATGGTTAGCTCCGCTTTAGGGTGACCCTCGCTCTGGCGGCCCCCCTTCCCATGCCTGCATTACCCTCGGCACTCGCACTTCTGCCGTGCGCACCTCATGCCTAATTTGCTGCCATTGAGACATGCACTCGTCCCATTCGAAGCCGCAAGTTCCCAAGTCGCTTCTTCGGTCTCGGGTCCGAGTTTTGAGAAGCGCCTTTGCGCGATCACGCGGAAAGAATTGTGTCCAAGATCCCTCTTTAAAAGGGGTGCTAGTCGCATTTTACGAATGGAGCTCTCACGAGCTTTGCGCAAAATTATGTGTGGGAAGTCTTTGAAGTTCGCGACGCTTGAGATTGTGCTCAATGCGCCTCCTTCGCACTCGAGAGAAATGTTAGTAAGAAAATGTCGAACGTTTTCTTTTCTCAGCGTGACGAATGAGAAGAGCGTTTTTTTTTGTTACGGACAGCTCCTGGCGCTGGACTGCTGTTTTGTACGTTTCAAGGAGGATTGGAAAAAATCATTAGTAGACGCAAAAGAAGTTGTTTTCAAACCCAAAAAAACGCAACGAAAGTTTAGACAACGAAATAAAATTGTGGACGAACACGAGTTCGCAGACACGGATGACCCAACCCAAACCTGGAAGCAGTTCTGTAGACGGTCGAGTTACCCTTGCACGGCGCTCAGTAGGAGCTTACTACGATCATTTTGACGGCATGATGAGGCAGCGTTTGTCATCAGGAGAAGCACAGGCAACACGCCGCGTTAGCTGGCAGAACTGGTGCACACTATCAAGCTCTCAGGCTGTGACGGACAACTCCACAATCAGCAATCAACGATCAGTACTTGGTATGTTCGGAGCCCTGCACTTCAAGTTCTTCATGTGCTTCAATGAACATTCACAATAATGTCGTAAACGTGACGTAAACAAGCGGACATCTTTGCAGACATGGATTAAACAATATTTCAGCTAGTTTAGTATTTTTTAACTACTATCAGTACGTGACCCACAACGTACACAAGCGTGTTCAGGTTTAGAGAAGAGAGGAACATTTGTACGAGACAAGTACGAGAACGGAACCAACATTGTATGAGACTTCTATTTATATTTAGTTATTTGAATGTGAGACTGAAGGTTATTTTCATCAAGATCTTTATGGACATAATTGTTGTGCTCGGAACAATAACATCACACTAGTTCATCCTAGCAATCATCTGTAGAGCATATTTAATGAAAAACAGACGTCCACTAAACCGTGCTCAAGATTTGTAGCAAAGTCGTGATCTGGAAAACGAAATGCTGCGTTATGCAGGAACCATACGTGTTTTGGGAGAGAATGGGAGAGAACAATAATAAATTTATTCAGAGATACATTTCACTCAATCTAAAAAATTTCATGTAAACTTAAAATCTTTGAGAAAATATCGGTGTTGACAGCACGCTGCCTTCTCATTGGCTCCGGTTGCATCTCTGAAGCAATTCATCCAGCTGTCGCGTGATGGTTTGCTTGTGTTTCAACACCCACATTTTGCTCTCGTTTATAGAAAACCTTCATACCTGAATTATAAAATAACTAAAACCAGAGATCCGAGTAAAGAGAGAAAGAGAGAGAGAGAGAGAGCGCACGTAGAGATGAAGAAAGCATGTTTAACTTCAAAACACGGAAGTATCGCCGAATTAAAATTCGGTATCCTTCATCCATGAACCAAACTAAGAAACAATCTAACGATGGAGCAGGGAACGTGTTGAATAATCAAACTTTTCTTTCACATACGCCTTTCCCGAAAGTTATCTCTCTCGTGAACCAAAAAAGTACGACTCTAGATAAAATGGAGAGCTTGATACGCTCAACGAAAATGCGCAACGATGAGCAGCAAAGCAAGACTAGGACACCAGTTAATTTTCGCATCTGCCGGATGATAGAATTAATCCACTCATTTTCGGCGGGAATGATCAGTCGCTGAGCACTTATGTGCCTGCCCTGATAACTGCGATCACAAACAGTGTGCGGCAATCGTGACTGACCGACCATAGCCCGTAACGGCAACCAACCGGGGCAGATGAAGTCATGATAGCGTTGGAATAGCAACAATTAGTAAAAACACCATAAGTAATACGAAACAAAATACAACCGGGGCAATATGAAATACAGTTGATCTCCAATAGACAATATTCAATAGATAGAGACACTATGCAATGCATACGGACAATATACAACACGTACAGGCACTGTAATATGTAGAGACGACATTCAATGGAGACAAAAAATTAAGAAACATAGACACTGTTGCCGGAGGCTTGACTAAAATTATTGCACCGTACAGCCAAACAACAGCTAGTCCTAAAGCCTCCGCAGTGCCTCAAACGCTCCACAAACACATTCTTGTCTGAAATTAACCGGCCGATGTCCTTTAAAAAAGAAGAGCGGCGGCGCTGCAGAGCGGCACCAGCACCACCACACAAACGCGATGTCGTCCATCACCGTCGGCTGGCAGCGTGTGCAGCACTCGCGCCTGAGCCCTCAGAGCACGCGGCACTCAACACGAGGCGTGTGTCTCATTATTAAAAATGAACGCCTATACTTTCGTGCATGGTCACCTCATGAAATGCGCCTTGCAGAGAGCGCAGCGTGTGTCAGGTCCGAGAGGGTTCTCAAATGCGTCGTCCAGGCGAGCGTTGCGTGAGATGAGGTAGAGTTGGACGTCGCGGAAATGAAGTTGGGGTATCCGTTTCATGGCGTGACGGGTATGATATTGCCGGACACGTATTCTTGCACAACCTACATTGCGTCACTGAAGATTATATTAAGCAATGATTTGTAATGTTCAATTTCAAGTTGAATGCGTGTAAAAGTACAACTACATTCACACAACACGGATGTGTCTCAGAAAAAGTGAGTGAATGAGAGTATGACTCAGATGCATAAAACCTCTCCATCAGGACTACTATCATGATCTCATCAGAACTATCATGATCTTATCAGGACTATACTACCATAATCTCATCAGGACTACTACCATAATCTCATCAGGACTACTACCATAATCTCATCAGGACTACTACCATAATCTTATCAGGACTACTACCATAATCTCATCAGGACTATACTACCATAATCTCACCAGGAATACTACCATGGTCTCATCACCACAATTACCATGACCTCATCAGGACTACTAGTGGCACTAGTATTAGGAGTAGTAGTAGTAGCGCTTCAGTAACTCTGACCATCTCGTACCAAAAGAGTAGGGACCATTTAGTATGAACTTAGGACAACGGGGAATCTATGTACAAGGTGTGTTCCCACACAAGATCCCCTGTGCATAGAAACAGTAAGTTAAGAAATAAAAGCTTAAGAGTAAATAGCGAAGGAGGCAGGTCGAAGGGCAGTGC